>JAQFXW010004629.1:0-10929 GCA_034693945.1 Dendrobaena attemsi
AGGACTTGCCTCTTATCTTGCCACACCAGACTCACATGAGTTTCTTTTCGATGGTGAACGCCACGACCATTATCAGAACTGTCGTCTAATAATGCTATAAAAAGACCATAGAATTCTCAAAAGAAATAGATTTTTAGACTATTTACTTCAGTACAGTCCAATGTCCAACTGGGTAGGACATTATGTCCCACACAGTGTGACTTTGGACCAGGATATGACAGCTACAGTGGATGTCCTCTGGTGTGGGCCAGTGGACCGGAATGGGATAATTGAAATGTCCCATGGGGCGGGACTGTGGACCGGAAAGGGTTAAAGAGTTTCAAGTGGTACTTTAATTGACCGTTTTAACTTTGTAATTAGCAATGTATTTATTTTTCATTATCAGCCGCATCCTGTGAGCATCTTGCTGTCGTACGGTTACTTCTGACACGAGGAGCGGACACTACTTTAACAGACTCCGAAGGTACAAGTGTGGTCGACAGCACAGACAATAAAGACATAA
Organism: Dendrobaena attemsi; assembly: GCA_034693945.1. Lineage (NCBI taxonomy): Eukaryota > Metazoa > Annelida > Clitellata > Crassiclitellata > Lumbricidae > Dendrobaena > Dendrobaena attemsi. The sequence continues at coordinate 503 of JAQFXW010004629.1, forward strand.
TTGCCATGCTTAAGGCTTCAATTACGCGGCCACAAGCACAGCCTATGTCGTAGCTAGGAATTACGGTTATTCGGTATATGTACTGCATAGGGAATCTAAGCTTTATCATGCAATGCTCTGTCAGTCACTTCTTAAAATCCTGTTGTAATATCAGGTGAAGGAACTGTAATGTTGACCAGGAAAGGCTGTCGACACTTGTCTAGCCGTACAACGTACGTAGTAAGATCATGACAGGTGTCATTTTGCGTTTATAAGCTTTTGTGGATTTCAAACTGATGAACTACAGTGGTTTGTTTGGCAGGAAATATAATCAGGTCATCAAAGAAAACATATTATGTTGAAGAGCTTCAGATGATAGGGGGCCGTCCAAAAAGTATGTCACGCTCCAGAGGGGAGGGGGTGTCGTAGTGTGACAGTTTGTGACAGGGGGGAGGGTGGTCAAGCCATGTGTGACGTCCCACAATTATTTTAAAAAAAATTATTTCTAATTTAGTTTTTAGCTTTTTAGTAGAATTTAATAGCTTTTTTACTTTAATATCCACTAGCGGTTCTTAGATTAAATTTTAATTAGATGTTAATTAAGGAAATTTTTGTTCGAAAGTATGACATACTTTAGGGGGTCCGAGATTTGTGACAGGGAGGAGTGGGGGTCTGAAATGGTCAAAATTAGCATGACGTACTTCACGGACGGCCCCTAGGATATGGTGTTGCGCTGTTTGAGATTTGGTGCAGGGACTTTACACATGGCATTAACCGCTGGTTAGGCTGCACATGTTTGTGATAGCCTGTCGTTGGTACTATCGAACATTTCTTAACTTAACGTACTTCATAAACTGGTTGGTTCAAATGTTATATTGTGATGCATCTTAAGAGCGTAACAGGGCCATGCTGTGTATGCAGCCGTCAGTCGGATAGAAGAAAAAAAGGCATTGCAGTCAATGGAAGATGAATCTATGTGTAGGGAAATTGTTGCACAACAATGATCCAACACTGACAGAGAAGTGACTTAGTACATGCTTTTTGGATTGTTACTTCTCTGAGGCATTTTTAATTACAGTTGATTGAACGAATGTTTTCATTATTTGTCACAACGAATTCAATTAAGAACGTTCTGGTAACTGCACGAACACATCCACAAATTGTGGCGCTTTAATTTTAACTCCGACTTGGCATCAACATGAAAGTGAGAAGTGCCTCTTAATAGTAGTGAATTTGAAGAGGCGCTATAGAAAGAGGGGTCCCAAGCCCACCCATGCAAAAGAAAATAAATTATTCAGAAAAACTTGGAAGAGATCATTTGAAATTATAGTAATTTTGTAATATAAAAAATGCACACATTTGAGGATGATGATATAAGTTTCTATAACCAGGCAGATTCATCTAAAAATTAACCAGGAATGCTATTTTATATGATGCACAAATGCTGTGGGACTGGGCCCCCAGTTTTACTGAACAGGACAACCACATTTGTTAATCCGGCACTGATGTTTGCCATTCCACCCTGATGGATCATTTTAATACAGCAATATATGCACCCAGCCAGGGCCGTTAATCTGATTAGACAGTGTTGAGAGAAAACAACCCTTAACTTAAGAAGTGTCTATAACACCTGTCAATATAAGCTGGTCTGAGTGGTCTCCTTGACATGACTTTTTTGTGGTGCAAAGTAATTAGACGATGTCAATTTATTTCCCTCAAGAAGCCGTCAGCATTGGTAGCAAGTGCAATCATTTAAATAATGCAGCAAGCGCAACATATCCCAAGCTGATGATGAGTTGTATTTAATTTAATCAACCGAATCACGATCCAACTTGATAAATGGGTAACGACATGGGTTGGATCAATCAGTCTGTGACACATGCAACACTAAATGGCACATTTTTACTGAAGTGCAATAGTTCATTAGTTCTGGTAATTTAATTGGAAAGACGGCAAAATCTAGTCCACAATTCATATGTGATCATTACAGACACTCTGACATGCTGAAAAACAATACCTTTAATAATGATACCCAAATGTTTACAAACATTTCCCAAAACATTCGAACAAGGTACGAATGTCTGCAAACAATGGCCCTTCTGCTAATGCAAAGCAAAGATAATGGTTATTTGCATCATCCACAAAACACCTGGACTTTCTATGAAATCAGACTTCATTAAGGCTGCTTTAACGAGAGGCACGGTAAAGATAGATAATTAATAGTCTGAACAGTTTGATGTCATGATTGCAACAGATGAAATTATGCAAAACTGTAAAATATTAAAGTACCATTAAAATATTACATAGCAAGAGCAATTTTGCACTTCCTGAGTTTCAGAATGACAACCAATTATTAACCATGGTCCAACAAAGGGAACCAGTCCGCAATGTATTTATAGCTAGACCATCGTAGACCGTCCAATCTCTAGAACAGACTTCATTTGACCGCTTCTAATCAAAGAAGAATCTGACGTCTTAGGTTGAACGTGCTTCTGGAGACTTTCGGTCCGATTAAGCTTTTCGTCTAGTCGTTCGGTGACATTAAGTCTATCTGTCTGCACCGTGCGAAGATCAATTTGCTGCAGAGTTTCTTGTCTCGAATCACACTCCCGTCTTTCTGATAGCTGCTGGCTAGATTTAAGTTGGTCGGACTTATCGTGCAGTCTCATGCTATCATTCCGCTGCATTGGCTGATCGCATGGTCTGTGATTCTGCGCCGTGGCAGTTGGTTCGAATGGCTGGTAACTTGCTGGTCTGTCTTGGCGTTTGGACGGCTTTGCAGGCCGAGGTGAGTTGTTGCTTTGGCGTGTTGTTCTTTGCGCAATTACGTCTCCATTCCTACCTTGATGAAATTGCGCATCGTGAACCTCGGCATGTTGACGGTGATGGATTAGGTTGGAGCTGATCGTGTTTTCGGTCCAGCTTCGTGGCGATTCTTGACGTTGACTACACCACGAGGTAGGTCTTTCTGATGGAGATCTTTCAGAGACTACCCGGTTCTTGGAAGAGACGTGGTTTTGATTCTGGAGCGACATTTGCCCGAGGGATTCGTGGTAGGCAGACGGGGGACGCGAGGGGCCGGTGACACCTTTGAACGACTGCTGTCTGTGTGGAGTGATTTCTCTTTGTCTCACTTCATTCGGCTTCATTACAGCGTCTGGATTGGGAAGTCTTGGAGTGACCGTACACTCCGACGTGTTCCAGTGCGATGAGCCGTGGCTGTTCTTGTCGTCCTCCCTGCTCTGCTTCGACTCTTTCCCGCTCGAGTTCGAGTCCTGCGGCCGGAACACCGTCACCAGATCTCCTCTGTTCCGATAAGTCTTGCTTCCATAACCAGAGTCTGGGTTACTGCCAGTCTCTGCTCTTGGATGGCTGCAGACAGAGGACTGCAGAGAGCTGAATCTATCGTTTCGGCAATCGGAAAATACCGGTGAAATTTTTGGAATATTTCCCCGACACGAACCATCTGGCAAAGGACTTTTTGCACAGGGGCACGGTTGTTCGACTTCCACCGTTATGGGTTCCTGTTCTTCGACAACAAAAGGACTGGACTGTGAAAGTGGAAAACCCGGTTTAGACGCAGAAGGTACGTCGTCGTTGCAGATCGATCTCGAGCCGAAAACGATCTCCGACGCGTTCAGGCGCTCTTTCGAGTCATGGAAAACTTCGCTAGAGTTCTGATAAGCCGCTTCGACTTGTTCTCGGGCTGCGGACGCAGGATTCGAGGACAGAGACTGCTTCTGTCGCGGGGATTCCCGCGCTCCCACAATACCACGACCAGAACGTTCGACGCAGTCCGAGACCAAAGCAGAGGGAAGAACGTAGTCGCTTTCGTCGTGGTACGTATACGGACGGCGTTCAGTTCGCGCTCGCATACTTGTATGCGGACGCGAGCGGAGTGTCTCGTACGTTCTGTCTACGATCGCTCCTCTTGCTCTGCCCTGCGCCGCCTTTGACATTGTCCAATATCTGTCAACTGATGTATCAACGTATTGAGCTTTCGGCTTCTGATGTCGCGTCGACGGTCGTCTACGGCCCGAGTGCGTCGACAGCGTCTCGTCCGACCGAGACCGGAACAATCTGCTCGGCGGGGCAACGTTTTCTACAACACCCTCTGGGTATACAGACTGAATGAATCCGTATGCATGCACGTTGTGGGTCAAACCGTTTCTTCCTACAATCCTAATAACTGCATTGCTATGACAACAGTCACATGACCCCTCTTGCACCGGCTGACCTTTGACGCAATGTTCCATGTCGGCGGAGCGGCGTGAACGACTGCCCAGGCGAGGCTCTGACTGAACTCGTGACCTACGACCTTCGACTGGCAAGGTCGACTTCTGCACCCTGGATAGCGTGGTACAGCTGCTCCTGCCGCGTAATCTGCCGCCCTCTTCTGCGATTGGCTGGTTAGACGACCTGTGGTGGCAGCACTTCAGCTTAGCAGATGAGATGGGTTGTTCGTAGATACCACTGTGGTCAGTGCTGTTTCTCCTCTCTAGTTGCTGCACTGCTGGACCAGCTTCATAGACTGACGTATACGCGACTGGACCCTGAAAAGTAACAAAACAAATTGTAACCGGATAATTATAAAGCGCCTCTCAAGAGCCTCAGTGCCTCACTCACGCACACTGTAACACACGCAAACATAATCACGTTTCATTTCAAAGAGTGGTTTGTACACGTTCCTCTTCTGCACTTCAGGTTCACATAATACAGAGATTGTACACACAATAGGAGTATTAATCAAGTTATACAGTCACCTGAAACTACAGCAACCGATTTACCTGCTTCAGTTTCCCCGAAAGGTCTCGATAAAACGTCTGGCCGGGTTTTGGAACGTGTTCGCTAAGCAGGTCCATCACCATTTTCTCCTTCTTACCTGGAAAACAGCAAAACTCTAATGTACATGTCCTCAGCTCTGAGGGTCGTAACAACTGCACGATGCGAGACACGATTTAGCAACATATCCTAGTTCAAAATTGCCTCCTACATTAATGTCAGACATTGTCTATCAGTCTGATGGATTGCTTGATTAATGCTTGCAATTTAAGAACCACTAAGTAGTGTTATAATTGTGCAAACAGTTCAAGCAGGTCACAACTGGAAAACTACTCCTTTACCAATCATATCAGATTATCCCTCTCCACCTCATTTTCCTTGTCGTCTAAACTGTAAACATCACCCACCTTAACCATCTGTCGTCTTCCTGCCTTACGATTCTGATTTAACTGGGCTAGGCGCCCATGAATAAGCCGATTCCCGTTACTTCTCTATTGTGGGCGCTATAGACAAATTTTGAGTTACGATTACGTTTGTCTGTGTATGTTACATGGATGCATATTATGCTTTGATTAGAGACCTTGAAAGGGTGTCATATCACTGACTGATGTGCATAATGAAACTTAGCGTAGCATCTTTCGAAGAAGTATACCTAAGCATCCCTACACCCCACATAAGGTGTCCATCTGATATTGATGCTCAGTCGATGGCACGGAACAGTTGGAAGCAAAAGATCTGCTGAACGCTCCTACAGTGCAACCAACTCACTAGCCTACTACGCTTGAACCATAACCATAACCACACCTTTATTGCACCAATGCATGAATTTAACAAGTGATTCATGTGACAACATATCTTAATACAGCAAAGAAAAATTAAAATTGTGTTCACATAGGCCTAAACTGCTGTTTATTCAACAATATGAATATTGAAATATCTAAAACTTTCTTGTAAGCAATCGTAAGAAAGTTGAAAAATGATGCATATATATTATATATATATATATATATATTATTTCTAACATGATATAAAAAGTATTGCATTTTGTCAATTCAGGATTGAATAAATAAATGGATACATTAAGAAATGCTGAAGAGCAATAGGTAATCAACATGGATGATGGTACAGTCAACCACAATGCCAATTTCGAAAGATGGTATAAACGTTCAAATGGTAAATGTATGTGCTTCTATAGAGTGCGCATGGCATTGACCACACTCACTTTCCAGTTAAAATGTTCAAGAGAAGGATATTTGGAAGTGAATAAGCTTGTTTATTTAAATAGGACCAGCAATGTCTCAAAGAAGTAATCTCCCTTCCAGAGCAATAAGTTAAGTTACACTCATCTCAGTATTTAAAGAATATTTTAGGATAAAACTATAAAAATAAACTTTGCATTCACATAGATTACAATAAAACCATTAAAAACCTCTGAATTCGTATCACAGAATAAAACTGTAAACAGATATTTTGCATTCATATCTTAAAATAAAACTATACAAATATTTCCAACAGAGCACCACATTCTCATCCTTTACATACAGAAGGACTTCTAGATAGCACGTTCTTACCCTTTGCGTACAAAATTTACAAGAACGTCTACCACATTCTTAGCCAGTTGATTCGCGGGCTTCGGTAAACATCCCGTAAACGCGACAAGCGACTTCAGACCGGAACATCTATAATTCTTGGATGAGATCATGTACAAGTAAACACTGTTGTCTTGTCTTGACATGAGCCGTGCCGTCCGCTCGACTGGTGCTCGGTACATCATATCGGTAAGGAACCGAGCAGTAGTCTCCTTCGAGTTCTGCTCGACACCACACGGGGGTGAGTATTCGAAAAGCACAGCATCTACAGTACTACGTAAGGTCCGCTTGGACATACTGGCATTTCTGTATCGGTACCTCATAGCATCTGTGACGAAAACTTCCATGGATGCTTTTGAAATTTCATTCGGAATTTCGAGCGTGTACATCTCTCGCATGAGGCAAAGTCCATCGTGTTCGCTTGAGCCGATCAGCAGATTGACTTGTGCGAAGAGCCCGTCTTCGAGTGACTCTAATAAACGTGAGGGAAAAAGATTGAGATCGGGCGTCTGTCCACTCCGAGAGGTATGATTCAATTCAAACACCTCGGCAGCTTTCAATAACTGATGAAGTGCCATTGACTGGAGGCATTCTGCATCCACTGGCACGGAATCGTTACAGCCAAATGCACCGGCAATGGTCGAGGTAAGGGCGGAGTAATTGCGCTCAAAATATTCCGTACTAGGCGTGCCACTGTGCATAACTGCTCTTGCAAACAGGCCTCTGCTGTCTGGCTGAAGAATATGAAAGCCAAGGCTGACGCTGGCTTCACGTTCACCGAAGATAGTTATCTCTTCTGGATTTCCGCCGAACTCTCGGACGTTATCCCAGATCCAGGACATCGCAAGTCGCTGATCTTGAAAACCGTTGTTTCCAAATGCGATCATCTCGTCAGAAATGCTCAGGTAACTTAACACACCCGAGCGATAGCTCAATTCGACAACAATGATGTGGCCGTAGCAGGCTAATCGACTCAAAGCGTCCCAGTGTTCAGCTATGCCCGCTTGCTCTTCCTCACTGAATATCACAAGGACCGGCAGCTCCAATGCATCTATGTATCCGGTGGAAGACAAGTTTCCAGGCACATAGATGTTCATATAGAGACAGTCTTCCCTGTTCCATTCATCATCCAATGTGTCTGTAGGTAGGCCGTGCCTTTCTGCTTTAAACGGACAGCGTTGTCTCGGAAGCGTGGCGTTAAGAACACCCTGGAGAATCCATCCGTTGTTCTTCTGCGGCTCCTGGAACCGAAGTCGACCGACCGGAGGCAAGGCATACGGAACCCCGAGAAACTGAGTCGTCACCGGAATATCCTCCTTACAAGTTTTGTTGCCAGTCGCCTGGACGACCTTGCCTCTCACCTCACCCAGTTTCGTGCTGATGATAACGTAACTGGATTGATCAGATGGTTCGGAAGCAGAAGAAACGACTGGAAGATGGAGAAGCAACAAGAGGTCGATGACGAAAACCAGGTGGAAGACTACGAGACCACGATTGTTGTACGGAAGAGTCATGGCTCTTCCGACACATAATAAGCTTTTCCAGGCGGCTCATAGAATTGGAAATCGCTCTGACTGCAGAACAGAAATAATAATTATTTCATCGAGTGATCGCATTAGAATAACATACATAAAACATGCACACCTGCACAGTTTAACAGAACTTGGAATATATTATTATTTTGCCACATTATGTTAATTAGAAGCAAAATAATGCAAAACTCCTACACAAATTTGTATACTGCTCAAGATTATTTTTACCGAAATCTGATTCGTCTGATTGCTGTTATTATCACCCCTAGTGCTGAAGTGGGTTACATAGTAATTATTGATGGTACCTCAGAGGCAGAAAAATCACTCAGAGCAATTCTGGTTTTGCTATAACTTGATAGAATCAGAGTAGACCAACAGTGCTGTGGAAAGCAAAAACACATATTTTATTTATTAAACTTATTTTTCTTCAACGTCATCATCATTCTCATCCCCATCTTCAACTATCGACGGCCAACATTTAGAAACGGCCGCTTCTAAATTCTCGTCCTACCGATAAATCTCGGTAGAAAGAAACCGATCCGTTTCTAAATGTTCGCCCCAGAAAATTTATTGAAAATGTACAGGTTCTAATCCAACGCTTTATGAAAACATCTAGGCCTATTGCATCGTTTCTCAATCATTGTCTTTGATAGAAACACTGATGACGGTTAAATACCATACACAAACAAAGCCACAAACAATACCTGATCCCACCTGTAATCTCCTCTAATGATTGCACCTCTGTCGCCTAAGACACGCTACCAACTTAACACGAGATGTAAACAACGCTACTTTAACTCCGGCGACCATCTACATTAAGCCACCGATTACCAGTGAGTTTGCTGTGGCCCGTAACCACGCCGCTTTAACCCTCCTTCACCCTCACCACCACCCACACAATGACTAATATAATAATGAAGATTGCCTTTTACCCGCCACGTGGGACAAAGCACTCAGTGCTGCTCAACAGCCGGCTATAAATAGATTAGCTATTGAATTTTTTAAAAGTACTAGCCCAGTTAGCTACATCGGTAAGCGTGCAGGCCGGTGCTTCTGTGGAACGCTGTTCGAATCCTGGTGCTGGCTTATTTCAGAGATGTTGGGGCGGACAGAGGAAGACATGGATAGATAACGCCAAAGAAGATCTGAGAAAGAAAAACACTGATCTGAACAATATAGGGGAAATCATCAGAAATAGAGAAAACTGGAGAAAATTCATAAGGGCCTCATCGTCAGGAAACTGACGGAAGAGAAGAAAGAAGAGAGACCCTGTGTCACATAAGCCTAATCCACTAAAAAAGTTCAAAGAAAATTCTCGCGCTCTTTATCAAACTAGATTGTGTTTTTGTACAAAACTCTCAAAACGCACTCCTAGTCTTGTTTCGGTTATAGGCCCTAGCCCCTAAGAACTTCTGATTTTTTACAAAATAGGCCTATAGTTCTGTACTCTGTAGGCCATATTGATTATGGCCCGAAAAGCTTATAATATAATTCAAAAACTGATGGGTGTTGAGTCCATGTCTCCTGTCTGCAATTAATTTTGTGATGTGATGCTTCCAGTAGGCCTACCCAGTGAATTCAGGTGTTAATTAGGCTTAACATTTTAATCGTATTCAAGTGCGATGATTGCATGCATGTGTGTCGCCAAATTTGGTGGCAAGTTTAGGTGTATCGTGAGTCGAAAAAGGTTAAGAACTCTGCTATGCAGAATCATAACTCTGTAAGTAGGCTATAGCTGCAGTTGAACGACCAGTTTCGTAACTTTGGTCTGAAAAGTGTGGGGGTACAAATTTATTCTCCGAAATTACTTTTGCATAAAAGTAGGGTATAATAAAATTGCTTCTTTTGTGGCAGAAAGCTCCAAAAAATACAATTAAACAATATGGAATGCCGTTTTGTTATCTTTTGCTTCAAAAAGTGTGTGTGAGGGTACATGTATCCCTTGTACCCCCCACAAATTACGCCTATGTGAACGACATACGGCGCCACAGCAAAGATCACAATTTTTATAGCGTCACCCTCCTCCCTTACCCGGCTTGGAACGTGCACTGACAAAGAACAATCAGTGGAGGAGTTCGTAACTCTCTTTTGCTCTCCGTCTGTTTCTCTGTCTTGCAGGTCTATTGCACGACTCATCCGGGACAGGTGTTCGTTACAATAGCACAGGCCACTGGAAAGATCTTGAGCACAGGCCTACCGTATTGAAGAGTTGCAGAAGAAGTGTGTATGTCTGTGTGTATGAAGGCATTTAATATGGCGTATCGTATGCAGCAGGTGCTGTTCACGGACCAGTGCCTGATTTAGATATAAAATTAATCGGAAAAGCTTATGGTCACGCAATCCGCAGAGCCTTCAAATATAATGCAAAATAATTATTAATGTAATGTAAATCCTGGCAAATTTCTCAGCACCCACAAAAGCCACGTCAGGGAGACAAGCTTATTGACCGGGTCTATACCAAATCAAATCCGCAATAGCCAATTAACTCCTGATCCGTTCCGGTGCCAGGTCAAAATCCGAGGGGGGGTCAGGCTGAGACTATTAG
>JAQFXW010004630.1:0-10928 GCA_034693945.1 Dendrobaena attemsi
TCTTGAACTCCGCCTCTTGCCAAGGTCCATCTGGCCAGGGTTCTTTTCTTATCTTAAGACTGTTCTGTTTAGCCGCGCTGGAGTTGGGAGCGCCTCTGATCGAGTAGTCTTCTTGAAGGGGCGCTAAAATGTTCGAAATGAATGAATGATAGAATGAATACTAGTGGCCTAAGTGCTGGAACTCTCCTGGTACGGCCAACTTGTCCAAGCCAGGAGTGGGAAGGGCAATCTTATTTTTCAACAAACCCGAGTAAAACACAACAGAGAAGGAACCCCTGCTGGAGGAACAGATCCTCTGACTGTACGGTCCCATACGGAAGACGCCGTAGAATAGCGTAGATGATAGAAACTTGACAGAGAAGCGCGAATAACATCTAACAGGAATTTAAATAGGTTACTGCCCTATGCGGAGATTGAACCGGGTTGCGACAATGACCTCTCAGCTAACCGACCAGCGGCTCTCTACACTCAGCTATGGAACCCCCTGCTGGAAGGAACAGATCCTGACTGTACGGTCCCATACCGAAGACGCCGCAGATGATAGAAGCTTGACAGACAGGCTAGAACCGTTAGAGACATGCTCAGCGAATGAAAAAGTACTGTTAAGCGTAACTCCCAAGTTTCGAATACTCGGTCTAGTCAAGAAAATAAAACGCCCAAGTACAGCATAATCAAGCTGCTTCAAGCAGCTGTTGGCGCGAGAGACGATTTGAGGACATCCAACAGCTCAGAGCATGGGAAAGAAACTCAATTGATTGACACAGAGAGGACTGTCATGGACAAAGGATTGAACATCATCTGCATACAGTAGTACATGGGAGTTCCAGGTAGTAGGCCTACATTGTGGTTTGCAGTAGCAGTTTGCTACACTTATGAGATAACTAGGATCACTAGTTTCCTTCTTCATCAGTACATAGAGTACTATGTAGTGGGGTTCTTTTTACTGTTATAGGCCCCTAAATATAAACCTGATCATTAAGAACTGATCTCGTGATATCCTGAATAGTAAATACACAAAGTACAGCGTAGCGTAACTTCTAATAATGCATCAAATGCTTATATTGGACAAAATTGGTTTACAGTTCACACTAAGATTCACTGTTGTTAGAACAGGAAACGTAAAAAGGGTTCATCAACCATTAATTTTAAATAGCGATCAGGCTTCAATGCTCACTTCAACATGGTAGGTTCATCCAAGAATGGCAAGTCGATTAATTGGTAGCTGATTCAGAAAAGTTTACATTTGGCCATTTCCCCAGCCTTGTCTACATAATATGGTATTCTTCTAACCACAGAAGAGTCAAATCATGAACAATTTTCTTTTGGGGATGTATTATAATAGGCCAAGCTTCAGGATATCTGCTGTACAATGCGCACGGTAATTATTTCATGATGGTCTTTTTGGAATGGACTGGTTCACAAAATGTTTTGATGTGCCATATTAACTAGACCACTACATCTGAAGCCAGCACATACAAGATGCGAATTTGTAAGCTTCAATTTATAAAATGCCTCCTAGAATAACCTGAACTGAGTTACTCCGAACCCAATCAGATGGAGGCACTGCCAAATTCCAACAGCAGTCTTTCGACACGGCAAAACTCAGGAGCTCTAGCCTCGCTTCAAGGATAAGACAGCAAAGTCCAAGCGGAAGGACTGACAGAGGCACAGTTTCAGGGTTGGGCCATGGCCGATCACACGAGAGGAAGAAGTAGGCCTCGAGAAGACCAATAAGTGTGCAGTAACCAGGTAGTGGGGAGACAGATTCACAAAATAGCCAGGAGCAAATTATTTGTTGCTTATGTTGAACCAGCTTTGGTTGCATAAATGCAAGGTAAGGCAACATGTATTCAAAGCGGCGAAACTTAATAAAACACATAGTGCAATGCATAAAAAAGCATGGCAAAGCTAAAATATATGTAGGTAGCTTGCATGTTAAGGAGTCAATACACTGTAGCAAACACATGCCATTGTGGACATACAAGTCAAGTTACTGGTTAACTGATTTATTACTGCACCAAGGGTTGAGTAAATTTTAAAACCACCAAACAAATCAATCAATCCAATAACAAGATATTTAGTTAAAATCTAAACTGTCATTTATCTGCTAGCCTAGTTAAATATTGTTATAAAACATCTTACCTAGGGCAAAAAAATTCTGGTTGTTACGGGAGTATGAACGCTAGTTAGGTTCGCTGCCGCACAACCCAGCATGAACAGCGACAGCCGTGATGCCCGAGGTTGAGAATAGTCTCAAACACTTATTATACAACAGAAGATTTTAGAAGAAATTTCAACTTCCAACAAACCACACTGCAAAACACCACTCAACAAAACATGCTGGAGACACCCAGCAAGAAATGTGCCAGATGGTAACAAAGACATTTACATCACTAATCATAGTAACATCATCTTAATTAATTCCTAGCACATATGTTAAATCATAGTTTATCAAAAGGATTTTCAAAACATGAGCATACAAACACTAGATTTAGCTAAGCTGAATTTCCCATTGTTATTCAAAAGTCAAAGCACATCAGACGTCGAGACAATCGCTAGGTTTGAAATTTCCACCTTGCAAATAATATTAATACGAAACAATGCTGCCATCTTTCAACAAGAAACAAACTGGATAAAATGCAACGCTACATTAAACAACATCCTACAAATGCTTCAGATATTAGAAATGCTAGAACCAGGGTCTTGGACGACACGGATAGAGTTTATAAAATGTGGTATCTCACTGCTTCATGTACAGCTCAACATAGCATACAATACGCTTAAGTCCCATGCAAGTGTTTTTAGTCTTGTACTGATTGCCTGAAAGTCCAACTCGCGTAAAAAGAACACGAGGGATCTAGGGCTCCTTATTCCGCCTTGGCAGATGCAGACTTTGCGTCTTTTGTGTCATCAGCACCTCTGGCTGCTTTCTTCGGCGCCGCTTTCTGCACAGACAACAAGAAAGAACACTACACTAAGCACGGTGTCAAAATTACAATTACATTATTTATTGTCAATTACATTCAGGATTTAAACGGATTTTTAACAATTGCAACCTTATAATAATGCAACCTCATTCTTCTGGTTCTGTCTTTCAGGTAGATTCTAATATCACCATTCCTCTCTGTTGCGCTTTCTCTTTGAGTCTTTGGTATCTCACTTAAATCATCCACCACTTAAATCATCCAATCCAGCCTCATCTGTTCTGGTCTTCCTCTCATTCTTTCCCCTCCATTTGCCCCTCTGTCATTGATATCAATAGGTTTTCTATTGTCAATGTGCGATTAACGAATTTCCTGTCTTTCTTTTGCAATATCATAATAATACATTAAAAGCATACAATTTTATTTAACATATCAGTACCCAAAAATCTTAGGAAGTGGTCTGTCTATTCAAGTCTAAACTCTTTGATTTCAGTAACACTAACATAACATTCTGGAAATGAAATGTGCTAATGGCCCAAGTTCAATGTAAAAAAATGTGAAACCTGGGCCACACTATAACTGCTGAATACTTTTGAATACAACACAAGTTGATATTGGAAAAAAAATTGTATCTCAAATTCAAACACCAATGTAAGCAAGTCTAAATGTTTCCATGATTCAGCTGTGAAGGGAGGCATGCAAGCATATCGAACAAACTTAACACTGCCTATCAATTCTGCATAAAAAAAATCTGCCATTACCCAACTCACCGGCATTACAAGCAGTTCACTGACTCAGTCCAGAAATAATAACAAAACTGTTTATTCTGCTCAACATTCAGCTCAATAGGCTTTAATTAAAATTAAAGAAATCTCTGCAAAAACATTAATTTTGTCAATTAATTTTTACATAAATTTTTTCTAAACATGCACCAAAACACCATGTTAAACCATTGACTGTGGCTCCAAATATAAGCTCAGACCAAGCACCCAATAATTAAGACAATTTCATTCATTTCTTTCTGCTATGCAATTTAAATAAAATAATCAAAATCACGGTTCTATGCACGAGATTGTCATTCTGTGGCATGTCAACCGATCGCATTAAGTGCAGAGATATTTAAATCATTGTAATAGTGTGTTAAAGAAAAGTTTTAATAGCTCCATACCTTCCTGTATGCTAAATCTTGCCTTTTTGACCTAGTCACTTCATTATATTTACCAGATAACATAACTTTTTACTACAATTACCGCAAAACACTTCAACCAAAATGGTCGACAAGCCTAACATCACAGATATGTCATTCAATCCGTTCAGTGATTGCTCATTGGACAGTGCCAAAAGCAAGCTTAAATACTACATGCATTCATTAGACCTGTAGTGCACATCCACTCGTACTAATAAGCAGCAGGAATTATTTACTAGATGCCAAACTAGCTCTGAACAGCCGGCTCTCGCAGCTGAGCTTACCCAAAGTGTTAATTACTGTGGAAAATGATTCTCATTCACCAACCTTTACTGCAGCTTTTTTTGGTGCACTTTTCTTCGGTCCACTGCTGGGAGCTGCTGCTCTTTTCCTAAGACTCCTCCCTTCTGTCAAATCGATATCTTTAAAGGCAGCCTTGGCTAAAGAGCAAAAATATTTAACTCATTCATTAAAGGCTTGTTGCATTTATTTGAGTCGCAGTTTCCTGTCACTGGGGCTGTGTCACTTTCTGGCCTGTTATTTATAGCGATATAGTTTTAAAATTGTGCAATAAGTCTGTTTTCTTCAAATTTTCAGAGCAACTCTCTCAGGTGCTGCAAACCATCACTGGGAAATTGGGAATCCTTATCAGAATATTTGAAAAACAATACTAGTCATCAGTATAACCAATTAGCCGAGTCAGAGAACCTGTTTCAAAATATTAATAACCTTTACTCAATATTTATCTTTTGCATACTCAACGGGTTCGTCTTCCATTTAAAAATTAAAATCCTACATTGAAAGCATTGCTCTGCAGCAGAATACGAGTCACAAAAAATATATCCTTTTATCATGGACAAAACAGTTAACACATCTACAGCAGTCGAAATAGTATGTATAAACGGCAAATGCTTCTTCTATCCTATTCATCCCTACCCAGTATTCTCCAAATAATGCAAAGTTCACAACTGATGCTGCTAGCTATCAAAGTTGAAAACTGTTACTACGAGCAGGCCAAGGTGGAATTGCCAGGCCAGAAAGTGTCATCAAGGTCAATAATTTTGTATAAAAGAAACAATAGAAATGATTTACTAAGAACCAGTGAGCAGGAATCTCAAAATTAGTATTTTCTGCAATACACTTAGAGGACAGTTCATAAATCAAAAAATACGTAAGTACTGAAAGAAATGTACATTTTACAGGTAGTATTTGCTCTGAGCTCAATAAAGTTACTATGTACCAGCTTCAAAAATTCACAGGACTGATCCATCCATCATCAAAATGCAACATGTATATTTAGAACAGTCAAGTTCTATCAAACTTACTTCTGTGCCACGTCAACCATCGTCATCAATTGATTAAAAAGAAATAAAAGTTTAAATGACTCAAAGTATTGCATCAGAAATGTTAAGACTAAGATTTTTAGTTGAGGCCAGAAAACTTGCAACTGACCAGATCTCAAGTAAACAAATCACAGATGTCAGTGTTGACTAAAAATTTGGTTTTAGCCACTTGCAACAAATATGCTAATTGTCCAAGGTGTAGACATTGAGACTATTGAAGAGCTACAAAAATGGATGAAGAACTGCCAACAACAGTAGTCATGCAAGTTAGAAAACTTGTAAATCAGTATAACCAATTAGCTGAGTCAGAGAACATGTTTCAAAATATTTATAACTTTTATTCAATATTTATCTTTGGCATATTCAGCTGGCTCATCTTCTGCACATGTGAAAACATGAATTCCGTTTAAGAGTTAAAATCCTACATAAGATAACACATGTTTGATTTGATCACATAATTAATGACAGCTACCTTCAGCAACGGTTTTCTCAGCAAGGGTTTGGCTCTTCTTCTTTGGTACCGCTCGGGCCTTTTTTGTCTGTTTTGCAGCATCTCCAGCCTGGAAAATACAAAACAATTGCACAATAAATATAAAGAGATTGCATTCTTGCTGAGTTCGTTCCATGCGTTAACTACCTTACTACTAAAGAATTTCTGCTTGACGTTGCCTGCAGACTTCTTGAAGATCTTATATGTATGTCCTCTCGATCAACTTCTATTTTCTTTCTGTTTTGTGAGACCAATAGTAAAGACATTTATTTACCTTCAATTCATATGTCTGTGTGACTGCTCACTGGGCACCATCACAATGTTCAAATTGAAGGAGACAACTACTTACTACTCTGAGGTGAAGTGTTTCAGAGTGCCAATAATGAAGCAAGGTGCAATGAGAAATTAGAGAACATGAGTACTCTTAATTGACGGACACTTTCCAGTGACCAAGAAAATACAAAATCTGCATATCACGTCTGAAGCCAGCCCGGAATAGAAAGCCATGACGGTTGGCTAGGCATCGTAATCAGTAAGGATCAGGTTAGCACTTTTGAGTCTTTGACCGTGAGACCATTTATTGTCCATCCGTAACTGTCCTAAGGAACATTCGAAGTGGGCTCAGCATAGCTCTAAATTGACACTTACTGTACTCAGACACTCGAAAGCCCTTTCGTAATTTGATACTCAGTAGCCATTACGTCAGCTATATAATGTTTACAAGTCGGAAATCAATAAAGTGACTGAATAGTTAGCAACTGAATGACGACTGCACAGATAGTTGTCTATAGAGCACTTTCGCTTATCTAATGAAACCTCGTAATCAAAGACGACACTGCGGGAGTGTGGGTGTTGAAGGTGTGCCTGCCCAGTGGAGAAGCGAATCAAGTGAAAAATGTAGACGCTTGTCGCCGTTGTCAAAGGGAATTGTCACACCAAGGTCACACTTGGAATCTTAGATAGGCTATAACGTTACCATTGTATGACATCAAGACTATAGCCGGTGTTAATGAAGGTTTTCTTGTCCCTTGCGTCCAGACAGACCTGAAATGGGCTGAATTAGCTCGAAACAGAGTCAATGTGCTACACAACGCGAGTCTCTGGGTCAGTTAGGGCTGAATTAGATGTTATGATGGTTGGTAAGGGTCAAGATTTGTGTCGTCTGAAGCAATTTCTCACAGATTCTCTGCACAGAAGCACGACACAACAAACGTACAATCCCGATACAACAACTATGACTTGTGCAGATTGGTTAGGGTCAGTTTGGCAATGGAGGGGTAGGCTCAGAGCCAGTTATTGTTATCATTAGAAGATATGCAAGGCCTTAATTTCTATAGAATAGTTTAATCATTGGATTCAATGTGAAAGTTTTGTCAAAAATTAGTTTGGGAGCATACAACTATGCCTTGGTTAAGGCTACGTTACGCGTCGTGAATCGATTAGGGTCGTCTGTAGTAACTTCTCTCAGATATCCCATGTCAGAAGCACAACACAAGCAATTTTGGCTTGCCAAGTATTACACCTTTGCTTATGATTATGATGCATATTAAGCACCAAGCTAATCAAAAGTACATATTAAATCTGGAAAATAGGCACACAAACAATGTACACTAAGCAAAAAGAATTTGGATAAATCTTCGGCGGCAGAATATTCAGCCGCAGAAGCAATTACGGCATGCTTTGCCTGGCAGAAGATCTATGCAGAATTTCGCATAAAGTACTCGTCTAGATGGTCAGTTAGGGTTTGTCTCGTCTGTAGTAATTTACTCCAAGTCATAAATCACGATGGTGAAAGCTTCTGACACATACACATCTGCATATTTGCCCGGCGGAATATCCCATAGCAGAAGAGCCCTGCAATAATTTACCCTTTACATGGTACTTCAATGTGCATAGCTGATCTTTAACAAAGTTAATTAATGCCTTCTTCTTAAAGTTCATCTCTGGACATGAGAAAAAAATTCCTGCTCTGGACAGTTTAAGAAACATCAAAAAACACTACAGATTTTAGAAATAATTCATCAAACCAACGTCACATTATTAATTAAAAAAACATGGAGCTTAAACTTGTTGCGATAGCAAATCAGAACAATGAAAAGCATCGTAGAGTACCAAGCTTGGCGCTAAAAAAGTTGGTACTGTGAGGCCTGCACATAGGACGATTCCCCGTTCATTTCGCTCAGGTTGCGGAAGTTGTTTTTAACCAAAACATATCAAAAACTTTTTCCACGCATGTTCAGAATTTTTTTACGCCGTGATAAATTTTTTGAGTATATTTTGAGCGGTCCATTTATGGCAGCTCTTCCCTATCTTGGCAAACCCCTACAACGCACTCAGTACTATTCGAACCATTTTCGAGACAAATCGTTTCGAAATGCATCTATTTAAAATCAAATACAGCGGAAAGCCCTATACCTGCACAGTTCCTGCGTCTCCTTTATCGGCAGCCATTTTCAGATCTGGAACGATGATTTCTTTTTAAAGAAATGAATTTATATTAAAACCTTCGATGATTCTACAGAAAAACCTTCGCACCCGCAAATCCAACAATGAAAGAAATCGGCGGCTATACCACGTGATCTACTACGTTCAACGCGATTGGTCAATTCAAAAGCCACGTGACCACGCCAAATCCGACAGATTCTATTCTTTTGCGCTAGGAGCGCGGGTAAAACCATTGACCTATATTGAACACACGTCGATGACTTAATATTTACCTCCCCGAATAACAATGAAATGCATTGGCTACACATCTAAAAATAATAATTATAATGGCTACACATCACTATTATTTTATTTATTCATTTATTAACGTATTTCTATACCGCCCCTTCAAGTCCATTTACTACTCACAGGCGGTCCCGATCACAGCTCAGAGGTGTGTCTGAGTCAACACGCCAAAGCGCCCCAAGCCATTGTGAGTGAAGGACTTGCTTAAGGTCGACCTTACGTGGGATTCGAACCTGCAACCCTTCAGTTGCAAGGCGGCGACTTTCATCACTGGCCTACATTACCACGCCCCACAAACGTATATGTTGTAAAACGCTTGATTTTACAATTAGCCGTTTCATTTGTACAATATTAAATTTTTCTTTAGGCCCCCACCAGAAATCGCGATCTTCCGAAATTTGTAAGTCGCTACTAGACCCTATCTATATCTGAGCAAAATTAAAGAATTTTAAAAGAAGATTTCAGAAGAGGTGCGGCTTAAATAATTCTTTGTGTACATAATTATGCCCCATTGTGCAGTATTTGCCTGACTAATAGGCTAAGGCCTACCACAGAATATAAAGCGTAGCTACGCTTAACATGTATATTATTCTGTGCTAATACCTTATAACCCTGCTGGCATCCTGTATTCATCAGCTTTTAGGCCTGTATACTGCTCCTCGGAGGGTTCGGTGGTTGTTGCAATCGGCAGGTGAGCCGGACTATATTATGGACTGTATGGACAGGGGCGTATTTAGGGGGTTTACGGGTTCAACCCCCCCCATGATTTTTGCCCATGTATTTTTTATGTAAACCCCCACCCCAAATTCTCAGTAAAAAAATAAGAAACGGAAGTCAATTTGGCAGAAGAAAATTGACCCGAAATCTGATAAATCGATCCGAAATCTGAGAAATTGTGGTGAATGACTAAAGAAAGGTCATCAGTTTTTTGGCGGATTCCCGGGCCCCCCAACTCAGTTTCTGGCTAGGCCTCTGCGTATGGACGTCCTTTCAAGATGGTTATCCTCTAACCGCTTCCTCTTTAACACCTCTGAGATTCAATATCAGGTTTTGTAGTCAGAGACGACTGGTTAATACGGGAACGTGCACGGTAGTTCAAACCTTTCCGCATGTCACGTTCCTTGACTCTATCCGGGACCTTGCAATGATACTGGATAAAGATTATTAAGCTTCTCCCTTCACATCAACCAGATTACTCGTAGCTGCTATTATCAGCTTCGTGAATTGGCTACGTGTCATCTCCCGTTCAATACCACATGATCGACGCCGCTGCTACGCTAATGAATGCCTTTAATTGTCACCAGGCTGACACCAGCTGTCTGGATCATTGCTGCTCAGTTCTGGCCAGTCTATCTCTTGTCCTGACTGCTCGTCTTGGCCGTTTATTTTAGGCTACAACGCCTTCATAACGTCTTGGCCTCTTCCGCGTGTCTTATAAATCAGATCTATAGGTCGCACCGACGCACCCAAAAACACGCGGCTGTCTCGGCGCTTATACGGGATACACTTTACTGGCTCCCCATCCCGCAACTAATCAGTTACAGAATAGCTGCCCTAGTTTGGAAAATGCGTCAGACTGCACCAGCTTATACTTGGAATGAATGAATAACATTACAACCTAAACATTAAGACTTATATAGCTAGAATAATAGACGTGCAGGCTAGTAGGCCTATACGCATAATTGCAAATACAATAATGCCCACGATTGTTGCCTTCAGTTTACACTCGCGTTCGGTAGAGACCACTACAGTCTGTATCGGGACGTATACGTAGGCCTACGCCTCTACCATTCTCATTTGTAAACGCGTTATAGGCCTAAGCTTACACGTCCAGTTAAAGGTTTAACGACAGCTTATGAGAACAAAGGCCTCACGTAGACCTACACCATAATCCCTGGAGCAAAATGGCTCTATAAAAGAAATAGGGGGAAGTTTTTTTTTAGAAATTTAGGGAAAGGTCATTAGGGGAAAAGGTCGTCAGTATTTGGGGGCAGCGTAGGGTGAATGGGGTGAAAGACCATGTCGTAAATTGTACGAAAGTAGAGCACGAAAGTCGCGGGGGTCGTCATGTCGATGGGAATACAGAAGCTCGAAGCCTATAGGGGCCCGCCATGGGTTAATACGGATCTGACTACGTGCTCTGACCTTCGTCGCAGAGCGGAGCACCCGACGCGCAGTAACGCCGGACACGGGTCGACAAAGAGTGCGTAGGTAGAGTGGGGCAAAACCAAAAATGCAGAGAGAGGCTAGAGCAG
>JAQFXW010004631.1:0-10927 GCA_034693945.1 Dendrobaena attemsi
TTTTGGTGAAATTTGGTAGCTATATGTAGATATGAATTGCCTTTCAGTCCATGAAATTTTATTTGAAAATTCCTACTATTGACCGAAATATTAGGAAAATCCGTAGCGTGTTCATTTCTTTTACATAAATTCTTCTGAAATTTCTAAATAAGGGAACATAATATTTAACAAGCTGTAATTTTTGAAGCAATGATACTTTTTCATAGAATTTTTTTATATTATCTATCTAGAGATTTCTTTACATCTTTTTCTAATAATTACATAACTTTAAAAAAAAAGTTTTTACCCAAATTTTTTTATAACATGCATTTCTTACTACCGATAAGTGTGATAAGGATATGCAAACTTTTCCGCCAACAGCTATGTCATGAAAACTAGTGGCAATATGTATAGCACAAAATTATAGCGTACTGCATAAAAACAATGGTCAACAATCGCTTTGTACAAAAGCCTCCGAAACTAGCTTAGCAGGCTATCCTACTTATTAAGGTACAACCAGAAACTAGACCACTGCTGGTGCTCTGCAGTGCCAGGCCCAGTACTTATAATATATAATACATATAATATATATATATATATATGTTTACCAAAAATCCTGCTAACTCAATGTAAATGCTGTCAATTCCTGCATTACAGACGGCCTCAATAGTTTATATCCTACATTAGGGCATTATTAATTATTCAGTTACTGTAGAGTAGGAGCAATAGTTGACTTGTGGTCAACATGCTGAACTGTAAACCTAGAAATTGGGATTCAAAATTAATCCTAATTGAGGAGACAAATATTTGAAGATTATTTGTTTAGTTGAACTACCTAACAGAAAAGTATACTGTATCAGGATAAAATATGTTCAGCAGAATGCAATACTCCAATATATAGTTTAATTACTTCTGTTTAGTATATTTGGACAAATTCATTGATCTTCATGCATGGTCAACTAAGATTAATAAAGATGGCTAGGATATAAAAACTGGTCATATCAATGATTTGATTTTAAGTTAGAACACACAACTGCAATCAACAATCAGCAGACATTAGCAAACCTATAGCAGATAGTGAGCATACATGTTCCTTATAAGCCTATTTTTTTTATAAATTACATTGCTTGAGTATTGGTGTATTAATTTCACGCCAGTTATAGTTTCCGATATAAGTAGAATAAATTACAGATAATTCATTAATTCGTTTATTAGTTAAGATCGTAGCTGCTTGAAGCGCAACTACATGCAGCTTATGACCTAAGTACCACCATGATTAGCTCAAAACAAACGTCTTGAAATTAATAACAGAAATGGTTATTTACAACAAATCAATCAATCAGTAATCAATAAACTGAAGAATCCTCTCAATCATTTAGAAACCAAGAAAAATTCAGCAAATTTGTATAACAGAAATACTGGGGTAGTCATTTCAAACAAAATTTTATACAGAGTCGATTTTTAATCAACAAATTTGTGCTTCTGTTCTATTTAATAATAAATGAATGTTATTCCTCTACTAATACAGCATTGCTTTTGTCAGTGTCAAGGAGAATACTATAACACTGGTTACAATGTAAACTGAATATTTAACAATTATTTAGAGGTCACTGAACTGCACATTGAGCTTTTAGGTATGTCTTATACACACCTCAGCTGTAGTATGATCCACTTTGGATCTGGTACTGTAGTATGATCCACTTTGGATCTGGTACGTTTCTTAGGAATCTGGGCTTTCAAATAGCACTCTTTAGAAAAGCATCGCAACTCTTGTAAACAGCGTGATATGAGCCCAACGTCCAGTCTGTTCAAAATCATGCTATGCACTGATATCAAGTGGAATGACAAATGGCAGTCTAACAGGGCAAGAACACTAGCCAAAGAGTGTTGTAAACAAGACAGATGTTCAAATGCACAAGAGCAAGTATGCCTTACATCAGTGTCTTGCAAACTTTTTGACTTGCGGCACACTCAGCAGATTAAATTTTTTATCGCGGCACACCAATTAAAATTTACTAAAATTGCAAACCAACAGCAATAATTTTGTCATAGGGCCAATTTCACGCTTTTCGATCATTTTATTCAAGTTGAGACATAAAGGCAGATTTTTTAAAATTGAATAATCATAACTAATGCGACGAATGAGTTCGTTGCCAAAAGCCTATTTTGGCCTTGACTTATTCAAGACGCGGTTAGAGCAGAAATTCCAACTTCACACAGAGATATGATTCTATGGTCCAAACGGCTATAAACACTTAATTATAATTACTTTTGCTCAAATCTAGATAATTGTTCTCATAGGACTGTAAGCGCAGGGCACCATCTAATTCACGAGCACTGTGTCAAATAATATCAACTGGGTTATCCAAAGGCAAATCTGTGGCAGTTCGCATTCCAAAGGAGCTGATTAGGCATGCAGCTAGAGTAGCTGTTTTAAAGCGAGCCTCTTTGGAAAGCGGACCATCAGAAGAGTCAGGATACGAGTTCTTGAAGAATGGAAATCACGAGCGCGTTTGAAGCAATTGATGGTGGATGGTTGATATCGATGACGGAGTAGCAAAAGATTTGAGGAATTCAAAGGGCAGATCGCTCCAAGACGAGGTGCGGTGTGGAATAACGGTTGGAGTTTTGGAGAACTAAGGTAACTAATGCCTTAGTGTCAAGGAAGGCTGAAACAGTATTATACTGATAGGGTCTCTGTGAACCAGACTGATCATTCCTAAGATCTGTAATAATGAATGATGTCGACAGGAGAGGGTGGAACACATTTACAAACAACATTGAATAGGCTTATATTAATAGGTCTATAGAGGTTATATTATTGACCAATTGACATTGCATTACTATGAATGAAAAACTATTCTTAAAGAGGAAAACACTAAAATGCCTAAATTTCGTATTGTGAAATTATTTCTCATGGGCTTAAAGCCAGTTAAAGAGACATGCGAATTTTAGAATTCTCTCGCGGCACACCTGAAATCTTTCGCGGCACATTAGTGTGCCGCGACAGGCGACACACAGTTTGCGATACACTGCCTTACATGAAACACCTTGAAATCAGAAACGTAATCAGCATATTCTGTAACAATATGGCATCAAAAGCAGTGAAGTAGTTGCAAGCACAATTTATCTAGTGCTATTAAGAATAATCTTAAATTGGGTGATTTAATAATGCCAATCAAATTCTGTGGCAAAGAAACTCCTTAACTGATGCAAAAGATCCATAGAACATGGTAACATAGATGCACAAAACAAATCGGTAATGTAACGTTATCAATCTATATATATATATACAACTGCTAACTGAACAGACACAACCAGTCAGTGCTACAGAGAAAGGAAAAGACAATAAGAAATTAAAGACATATAAATTAAATCAAAGTTATCTTGTCTGCACATTACTTGCATCTTACATTATCTGCCATAAGGATGAATTCAATCTGGTAATTAAACTTTTCATCGATTGCAAATCATAAAACATTTACCACTTGCATCACAATTATCTAAGCAAATATTATAAAGCCTAATAAAATTATGTTCATTATGTACATGTACTTACAAATGCCGAAATTACTATGCACAACTCTGTTAACATGTGCAAAGCTGAATTACAAGAAGAAAATTACTCCAATTCAAGTCATGCAGAGTAAGGTAAAGAAGGCCTAATCCCTCATGTATCCATCTATACTATCAAGATAATGGCACTGCAGATTCAACATAAAATGAGCATCAAGACAATCTTCCTCAAGTTCCTAATCACAAGTTGGGAATTCAAATTCCAGATGCAGAGAAAAACCAGCACACAAGTCATTGATGTGCTATACTAGCATCTGAACAGCATCCAGCAAAATAGCAATAAGCTGCAATGGACAATTATGTAGCTTCTGTACCTGTACAAGAAAACAAACCTTCAGCTACAACAACATGGTCATATCAACCTCGGAAAAGTGTATACTAGCACTGAACAGCATGCAGCGAAATAGCAATAAGCTGCAATGGACAATTATGTAGCATCTGTACCTGTATAAGAAAGGAAACTTCAGCTACAACAGCATGGTCACCCCTATCAACCTCGGAAAAGTGGTAAGCTAAGAGCTCATGTATGAAAAATACAGACTGCTAGAAATGAAGACAGAGATCTTTGTATGTGAGAAGTTAACTTTCATAGCAAAGACCGAAAGTTCATGAATGAATTAGGGCTGCCGGAATTAACGATTAATTTTATTTTAACAATTAATTTTTTATTAATGATTAATCAATTTCCATTTTCACCCATCATTGACATATGTACCGGAAGTCTGCATTATTGACAGTGCACGGCAGAGCGTAATAGTTAATAAATATAAACCTATATCAGATCGATTACATAAACATTTTAGATTTAAGTTGTTGGCCGACAAAATAATTGAAGAATCTAAGATGATGCTAGAGTTTTAAACTGAATTTTAAGTTAAATATAATTCAGATATTACATATTTGTCAATATATGTAACTTTAGCATTTTTGTGATTTAATCAAAGTTTACTAATTGTTAATTTTTCAATAGTTAACTATCAAAATAAATTAATTGTTGACACCACTAGAATGAAAGTTAGGCTATGTACACAGCACTTCTTAGAAGCACACAGAACCAAGCAATCAGTCATAATTAAAACAGATTGTGTAAAAGAGCTTTTAAAAAATTACCAAGAATGAAGTAACAGCACAAAGCGATGCAATTGGTCCTCTCTTCAAATTAGTTTGTAGCAACAACAGAAGCTGCCAGGTCCTTTGCCGCTTTTGCCGTGCTCCGTAATTTATCAGTGTTAGAGTGGAACTGCAACTTGTCCTGAGCAATTGCCGCTTCCTGTGGAAATAACGCGTTCAGTATGTAATTGAAACCCTTCAGTGACCGTGAAGCATTCTTCTTGAACCGTTCCAAACCGAATGCCTGGAGAGCATACGCAAACCCGTATATGCTGCTACTGATCCACGCCTCTCGGTGGCACTCGGTCCAATCGCTGTTGTCTTTGCTTGGCTGATAGACGCACTTCTCTTCAACCATCTGAAACAGTTTCTTGCATCAGTATTTGATTGTTTTCCCTTACTAGTATATAATATCCAGAGATGAAACCTAATAAAGAAATCAAACTTTAAGTAATTAATTTTGCAAAGCACACTACCTTCCATTTGTTCTTAATTTGGTCTGTTAAAAGAGTTAGAGCTTCAGATATTTTAGGTGAAGAATTATGTCAGGAATCTCTTAAAGTTTTAGTAAGTGCTGCTGAAGAGAGCAATGGAGAACCTCAGGCATTTCAGCTGAACAGAATCATCAAGAGCCTTGAGCAGAGAGTTTACAGATCCATAAGAAGTAATCTAAGATCAATGGATGCTGACCTATGATCACGTCCACATTAACAATATCTAAATACCAGACTCTATAATAGGATAGACAAAAGCAAAGTGCCTACGTATGTTAAAGCCTTAAAGGCAATGCGAAAGAGGCTCTTGTTACCTACTCTTCATTCGTTTAGTATGGCAAATTGGCAAAGAACATACCTTAAGGTCCCAGAACACAACACCTGACACCACATGACAAGTAATTCACTTCTCCACTTCTGCCACGACTAAATTACACTGCATGGTGTGATACCGTTGTGTGCACAAACACGCTCTAGCATCATTCACACTGAGTCGGTTCAGAGACTTTCAACTATTGAATCTTGTGCACTACTACACAGACTGCTGGCTCACGTATTCAAAATACAGCAAAATTTTGGTATATCGAATCTCAAGATCTGTACCCAATGTTCAATATACTCATGCTTTGCTGTAATTTCAAGAATTTCTATAACTTTTCCATGCAGTTCATCTTACCATAATTGATGTGTAGCCAATATTTCGAGTGTAAGTTGTGAGGGTTTTATTGATGGGATCAACGATTGATTCTTCGATGACACAGACATGACGAGGACCTGGGACGAATCTCTCTCCCCACCGTGGCATGTTGTTTGTCTTCGTTAGAAGCCGTTTGCAAAACAGGCGAGAACCTGAGGTCACCTGGCAGACCGTATCTTCTGTCAGAACATGAGTGCTGAAGAGACCAAATCAATGGATGTATTCATGCGTCTGTTGGATTTGTTAAAAACACGTTCTCATGATCTGACAGAATAAAAATTGTAACTATAAACAAAAGTGAGTAATAATGCAGAGGCGAGTCAATACTGTAGATCCTAGTACTCCTACTTGCACAAAGTCGAAACATGGAAATTACTATTGCTTATATAATTTTATATCATATTAGCAAAATTTTCACATTGCTTGTACTCAAGATCAACTTTGACTTGACACATTCGCCGTCGGTAAATGAAATACGAGTTAGCTCATATGTGACACTGAATGTGTTAAGTGCTAAAAGTTGAGATTATTTACTTTGCTTAAAACTTTGGCATGAAACTTTGAACTAGAGCTATAATAACATTGGTATTGATATTGGGACAATTATTATGGTAATTGGCATAATCAGTATCGGTGCTAAAAAATTATTTCTCTTAGTTTTGACGGCTCGCAACTCGCCATTTATCGGCATGCCAGAATGCAGTGAAATGATTTAAATCAACTTCCTGGCGTGTAGGCTGTACTGACAGTGTAGTGTACTGTGTAGCGCATTTAGGGCTCATTCACCCACCGTCCACCTAATGCATTAACGGCACCGGCAGCCACCTACTGAGTCTATAAACATACCACGAAGATGTTTAAATAAATATAATTTTTTTCGTTTCTTCCACGAAAATCGTTACAATAGAACAAGAAGCATATTCTTTCTCCTTCAATGGATACTTTTACTTAACTAGCTGTTTCCGGTGGCGATCTTTCGGGGTTCTATTTTATGCACATTTGACAAGCGATTTCAATAGTAGTAATTAATTACAAGTCGGATAGGTCTAAAGCTGTTCTCCGTGAAAGTACCTGGGTAGCGTATGGAAATAGGTTTACTTTGTATATGAAGAAGCTGATAACAAAAGCCGAGGTGCTGTTCTGAACGATAGGACGCTAAGGGAGAACCATGCCGCGTTCGCATTGCGGGTGAGTATCACATGCCCTGGAATCTGATGGGTATAACATTTTCAAAACGCTTTCGTCGAATAAACCATTTATGATTAATTATAATTATAGAGTTCTTTGCGTTGTTAACTAGGCCTATTAATTCGTTAGCCTGTAGGCTATTTTAAAATACCGCCGAAATAAAAAATAAGGTCGACATCGAGGCATCTGTATATGACCCACGCTGACAAGACTTCTTGTTTTTCAGCGCCTTAATTTATGACAGGTCTGCTACCGGGTTACCTGAAGAAGTCGGTGAAGAAATGCCGATAGCAAAAGAAGTGAGATGATTGATGATAATGATGAAAATGTTGATTATAAAGAAGAAGCAGGGAATAATGGTTCAGAAATTAAGCCATAGGCTTATAGGGGCCTACAAGAATTAGTGTCTAATAGCGCCAAACTGGAAGACACAACAGGATGTCAAGTCTTTAGAAATGCGAACATCTCTGAGGCTAAACAAAAGCAGTAATTCTCATCAGAATAG
The DNA here is from genome assembly GCA_034693945.1 of Dendrobaena attemsi. Lineage (NCBI taxonomy): Eukaryota > Metazoa > Annelida > Clitellata > Crassiclitellata > Lumbricidae > Dendrobaena > Dendrobaena attemsi. The sequence goes on from JAQFXW010004631.1 coordinate 7,550, forward strand.
GCGTCGACTGATTGACTATGATAATGAGTCACTGAATACAGTTGTTTCTTTAGTTTATGCTTATTTACATGTACTTGTTTGGAAATGTGAGTCACTAAATGCAGTTGTTTCTTTCAATTGTGCCTATTTATTTGTTTTAAACTAAATGACTTGATGAACAAAAACTAAAACAAAAAATGATTTCATCAATAAAAACTAAACTAAAACGATTTTGACAGAACTAAATAAAAACTATAACTAAACTGATATTCAAAACTAAAACTAAACTAAAACTAAAGTGATTCTTACCGAATTAAATAAAAACTAAAATAAAAATATTTTCTGAACTAAAATAACACTGTGGTGGACTCAAAATCTTACAGAGGCCAAGCAACATACTGCATTCGAGTTTATCTTCTTAAATTTGCCACTAGCTTTATACACCTCTTTCATGTTGTCACAAATACAAAATTTTTATCTTACAAACTTTATAACATATTCCGCCTACATAACTCTATCACAGAATTTACCTTCTGAACCATGTCATGATGTCACCTTCGTACATCTGTCACCAATTTTACATTCTTCACTTACCATGGATTATACCTTACTCATGGTTTACTAAGCAGAAAATAGTCTATTTTTATGACTTTCCTTTATAGTATTAAAATTTATAACAATCTTCTTGAACTTCCCAGATGTTATAACATTCAGTTTCACAGACTTTATTATTTTAGTTTTCCAAGTATAATCACAACATTTTACTTTGATCCTACTCCCCTGCTCGCCTCCCTGGTTGTTGTACCTTTTTTAAATATGTGTAACGGAAGACGCTTGAGCTTCCATCTGGACAACAGTTGTGCTCGATTACGACAACAATTGTGAACGCCAATTCCAATCTACGATCACATATTTCAAAATAACACTTTAAAATGGACAGATAAGCCATAATCCAATTACTTTAACACCAGGCTTGCACCCAGACCAACAACAGTCAGCAGACGCAAAGTAGTTTCAAAATGAAGGAGACAAAGCACAACAGTTTTTGTGATGCACTGAACATCAAGTGTCTTGACATATCTGACCCATACATAGTCAATGTCACATACATACAAACAGTCACACATCTAAACACACATATGCATACATTGAACAACAATTAAACGTTCTTTACAGGTCGCATTGATCATCCAAACAAAACTTTGGCAAACCACGATTTGATCTGGCTACAGAGAAGAAAAGCAGCACGTTTCCACCATATTATGAGAGTGTATACTAAAACTGACTGGGAAACCAATGCAGATCATCATTAAAGTGTCAACAAGTATTTGCTGTTAGCTCTCATGCTAAATGCAGTTAACAGTACTAACAAGACATAACTGCTCTTAATAATGTTCAACTAAACGCATCATATGCTGCTTTACAGATTTGTCACAAAGTACCAATCACTTACCACTATGCCAAGAACAACCATAGCTGAGAAACTTGACACACCAGCCAAAATGATAAGAATAATTTCATCATCCGGATAACTTGGCGGTGTTATGCAGATTTTAACGCTGTCACAAATTAGAAAAACACAAAAATAACCAATCAAAACATACATGTACATCAAACATCCACACCGTCAAATATTAACTTGCAATGGCATAATATGTGAAATAGATATAAATATATAGTTATATTATATAATACATATTGTTACAGAAACAATAATTAAGAACTAGTAATTAATAATCTGCATTATGTTTCTACATAAAACAATCAGATCTGCCAAACAAAGCAACTCACTTTAGGCGTTCGTCGTACTGCTCCAGCATGTGACTACTCCTCAACCCAATAAAAGTCGACGGAATGTTGACACGACGTTTTGCTAAAACACAAAGAAGAAACACAATAGGGACAATAATTTGACCAAAAATGGCAAAGACAATTCACAATAAAAAACATCCACAACACAAATAACCAAGTAGGAATAAGCAAATACTAATCTCTACTTTAAAATCACCAACACAATTATTTTTCAATTTTCATTATCCTAAGACTTAATGTCCGATCAATATAATATTTGCACTCACTGCTATGTAGCACAGTGTCATAGGGTGATACACGGAGAAAAGAAAATATGTCCAGTTAATAGGGTCACCTCAGCTACAAATTATAATGTGCATTAATAGAACATATGAGGACATCATTTCACTAAGTCTTAAATGCTAGAGCCTTACTTGGGTCAGCCATTTCAATGAGTTCATTCGATTCATTGTTGTAAACAATTGCAGCGATGAATCTCGCTGTCTCTGCGTTTGCTACCTGCAAACAGAAAAAAGACACAAATCATTGAAGACAATGTACTCTAACTGAATATATATAAACACTACAGCATGTATCAAAATACTTAATACAGCATCATTAGAACATATGTATCTCACCAAATCATTGCACAGAGACATGGTTCTGCAATGAGGAATATTACAGCTGAAGCCCGCATAGTAAACAGTAATTATAATTACTGTTATATATATGTTATAATTATAACTCATCTTTATCAACCTTTCCTTAAAACTACAAAAATATAACACCACAGCTCCAGTGTGCCATGTACACAGAATATATTGATCTAAACTAAACTGCATGATCAGTATTGACCACAGTTAAAGATATGTGTACCAGCAGTTTTCAACCTGTTTAGTGCTGTGACACCTCAATAATATTTCTGAAATTTTATCGAGCCCAAAACCTTTTTTATGCCCTTCAGTGGCCATTCACTGCAGTTTTACTCCCATTAAGGTGCAAACCTGAAGCTTTGACTATGCTGGACTTTCCTCTTGACCTGTGGCTAGCTTCTTTCCCTCTTCTTCCATGAATTCCTCTGGCATCTGAAGACTGTGTCTCCAGCTGACTGGGTCTGGAGTGTCTCTTTTGATGTTTTTTAAAAGGCGTTTTATAAATTGAAGTATACAATTGCAATTCTAGCTCAACTTTTTTACAAATAACTCCCAACTAACATCATCTTCCTTCCTATTGGCAATGCACAAACTTGATATCGGCAATAACAATATTTACCATCAAGATCAACAGTTAATTACTGGCTATCCTACTAATTCAGGTTAGATAGATGTTATATTCACAAGAGGCCTTTTACTATTAAATTACCATTAAATTACCAGACTAAATCCAACTAAAACTCAGTATATATGGCTAGGAACCAAACAACAATTGGTTAACATTAATTTGGTTGCTCTTTCTGCAGAGTTTCCTCATGTTACATTTTCAACTACCATTCATGACCTTGGTATTATACTTGATCAAGAGCTTTCTTTTACTCCTCACATCCATCGTCTCTGTCGTAACTGTTACTATAAACTGTGTCAGCTTCGTGTAGTTGCTCGCTCTCTCACT
>JAQFXW010004632.1:0-10926 GCA_034693945.1 Dendrobaena attemsi
GACAGTACAGCACGCTAACGACTAAACTGCAAACACAGTCCAGCACGCTAACCACTATACTAACCAAGCACCCCAATGCTTGCCTTGATGCTTGATATGAGAAGTGATTACGTTTGTGAGTTGCTTGAAGGGCGCTTTGCAAATACTTATATCCATACATTACAATGTGGAGCGTGTGTGGAGCAGTGGGATAGTCACCGCCTTGCATTCGAAGGGTTGCGGGTTCGATTCAGACCCGAGACACCACGTAGGAACCTTGAGCAAGTCCTTCACTCATAATTGCGATTCGGTGTGTAAACTTGAACACACCTCTGGGCTGTAGTAGGACTGCCTCTGAGTATTAGTGGACTTGAAGGGGAGCTATGTAAATGAGTGAATAAATAAATAAAATAAATAATTCTTCTTCTTGTTTTAGCACAAAGCAGATTCTTCTCCAACTCTTCTCATCGCAATCATTCCATTGGCCATCACGGATTCACTCATCTGTTGGTGGATATCCTTTTCCCTTTCCAGTTGATGGATGAGTCATAGCTCCAGATGATGTCTGCCCCGTCTTGTCTGCTGTAGTCCTAACTCCTCTTGTAATTGGGGGGGTTTCTAAATGACACAAAATGCACAAGGATCTAAGTTCGCTTCTCACGACCTCTAGACTGACCTAGAGGTCAACTGTACTTTTCTTCACTGGGCAGCATTGCTGAAGTGAGGCGTAGAATGACTGTGAGTGAGGTAGTTCAATTTGACTCCTACAACAACTTATCCGTTCATATCTGTAATCAGAATGCATTGTTGTGTCTAGTTTTAATGTTAGTGAATTGTAATTTCTATACGCTTATGATTATTAGTTTCATAATGCTATGGACACTATCCAACATCGAACAAGATCTGTGTTCTGAGATGCTGGATAGAATTAAAGTCTTCTTACCAGCATTTTTGCCATTGCTGGGTTGAGAAGGCTTCAGACCTTCAGGCGGTTCGACCGGCGACATGAGTCCTGTGTGACTTCACCGATAGCCCGCCACTGAGTTTAATTTTTTGTGACGAATAAATAACTTACTTACTTACTTGATATATATCTGGAGTGAAATCTGAATGCGTAATTTGATGAATGAATGAATGAATGAAGTGAGATGCGATGGTTTGTGACTGTGGATGGTTGGATTGTGGAAATGGATTAGTTGGCTGCCTTGACTGAGCACAGATATTTGCCAGTCTGGTTCAGACGATTCGACTTCTCATTCTCAAGAAAAACGTCATCAAGTTATCTCTGTACAGACATTTCAGAAGTACAATGATTCTGTCCATCATCGGTAAGAGAAGAAATATCCATTGATTCATTGATCCTTCATCAATTTACGTTTCCATGGTTGCAGAGGCAAACGAGTATGAACAGCATCTTTATTGATTGATTAACTCAATAGCCGAGGATTTATATGATTTATTTGCAACAGCTGTTCAAATATCATCATTCATCCTTTCTATGTTTTCTGTGTGTCTTGACTTTTGCCGACTTCTTTCTTCTTCTTTTCTTCTCCTTTCGTCTCTCTTAACAAAACTTTCCATGACTGGCAGCATTGTCATTGCAAGCCTCACTGACAGTGTGTGTGTGTGTTTGGGTGTGTGTGTTAGTTTGAGAGATTTATAGATTACACTTTTCTGTTTGTGTAAGGATTATGAGTTTTGTTGCTTTTAGCTTCTGTTGTCTACATGGTTTGGTCTTTCAAGAGACATAAGCTAGCAGGGTGTATAACGGTAATATTTCCTCACTTCAGTATTTTGCATTCGATTTACATATTGTGTGGCTAGATCTAAGTTTTTGCTGATATGATCTGACTTGTAGAGCCATCTTCATTAACTACTTGACCAAAAATGAGGATTAGCTTCTTCTTCCTTAGAACAATAACAGTGAACCTCATTTTGACTTTAGTTCACTCTCTTCATTGAAGCATTTCGGTTGTTTAGACGGATGGAACAGAAAAGATTTCTTCTGATCCAGAATAATTTCCAATTGTTTCTGTTGTTCTATGGTTGGTTTCTGCATTTGCCTAGACCTCTTGGCACGCTTTATTGATTGATTTTGTAGGCTCTAAGTAGGCTTCATAGAGCTCTGTTGGTAGGCTTCATATCTCTCAGTAGGTTTTGTAGCTCTCGATGGGCTTCACAGCCGTCAGCAGGCATCATAGCTCTCAGTGGTGGGCTTGATATCTTATGGTTGGTTAATGCTAGCAGCTGATCTGGCTGCTGCTAGTATACTGTCTATCATTTGGTTCATTTTGGATGAATTTGTGCTAGAATTCTCTTGATGGTGTTTTCTGTCTTTTATTTCTCATTTTCAAATCATTTGTTGTTTGCTTTTGTCGTCGTTTGTAGGATTGGAAGGAGTTGTGGGTCGACGAAGCGTTCTGGCACATTCTCTTCTCACTCATTCTCTTGGTCATAATCATCCTATGGAGACCATCAGCCAATAACCAAAGGTCAGAGTCATCTCGCCTCAGTTAACTCTCTCTTCATCCTTCTAGTGTCTGGTGTTAACTTTTAATGTAATTTCTCAACTAGATCTATCACAGAAAAATGCCAAATCTATCTATATTATGCACAGTAACTGCTAGATAACAGAAGCAGTCTTAAGAGAGTTGGAACATAAGCTGTTACATGATGCCTACAGTGCGTTGTTTTCATGGTATGTTGTTCTGTTGCGATGATCGGCTGAATTGATCCACAGGGTGCTTGATATATATATGATATGATTGCAGATATGCTTATTCACCGCTTCATGATCTCGATGAAGGGGAGATGGAAGACATCGTTTATGACAGCATAGGAGGTCAGTATCCAAAGGCCACACTCTACACATAAGGAACATAACTTTCGATTTCAGTAGGATACGATCGGAGAGAACTTGATGAAGATAGTCTTAAATGGATCGCATTTGGCCAGCAAACAGAAACATACTAGTACTACACTCTAGCTGCTAAGCTTACCTGAAAACTAAATATTTATGCCATGTTAAATAAACAGACATTGCTGTATAGAAGATTTTACAGTTACGTGAATTTATCTGCTTTTGAGAAGCAGAAGCAATTACAGCTGAAATATCTTTTAGTCAAAGCACAAATGCTCCTCCGACCCATTGTTCAGTTCTGGAAGTGAATTCCACCTTCTGACTAGAAGGAGGCAATTATGCGTTACCAGTTGTATATCATCCATGCATGGGAGTTGATTGCATGGACAGACGATTCCCGGTGTGTAATGGTGTTGCTGGCAATCCTGGAGTTATAGGCCTATCTGATTTTTCGCCAATATTAATTAGGTCTCATTTGCGGAAATGCGTTGTGGGTTTGTGGCATTTGCTGTAATTTAGTGTGTGCTCTTCTATATATGCGCCTATGAGTAGAGATCCTGAAGGGGAGCTATATAAATTTTGATTGGATGATGTAATGATGGATGGTTACTTGTTAGTGTGAGCCTTAAAACAAGAGTGAGACTTTTCTTAGTAATGACACAAGCTCTACATTTCAGGACCTGAAATATCGATAGCAGTTAGGTACTTAAATAGCGAATGGTTTGTATATATGTGTGGTTTTAATGATGTCTGTTGTTACCATACACTTTGACCTCTGTGGGTGATAGTGAACCACTGAATGACTTAGGTCTTTTGATAAAATGGCCAAATCCATTGATAAATTGATATTTCTTTGACTTCTTGATGTGTCACATTGCAGACGTTAGGAGGAAAAGTGGTTCAAAGGGTCACCAAAGCAATGGCTTATCTGGTGACAAAGAGGTCTGCATTCAAATCTCCAGATCTTATCTTTTGTTTCATCATTTCGATCAGAATGCATAAAAAGTGGCCAAATTTTAGGAGACTAGGAAAATCGTCTGTCGTTGAACAAAGAAGACATTAGTATAGCTTTTAGGTACTTTCGAGTTGCCACTACTTGCATAAATGGCGACACAATGTCTTTTGAGCAGATTACAGATCTGATATGGATCGCGTGGTGCAATGATTTATGGTTTGCAACTCAATCAGTTGATATACTGTAGTACAGCAGCATTTGGTTTCACATGAGTTGACAAAATTTGAAGTGCTTTAGGCAGACCACAAATTGTTAGTTTATTTCTCAGAAGCAGCTCCTTCAACTAGTCTTCTTTGTTAGGAGGTTTAGTCATGAATGAGTATATATGAGCAACTTGGGTATTTATATAGCACCCTTTGAGGAACTCACAAGGGCGCTCCGGCGCAGTTAACTAGGAATCACGAAACCAGTGTGTCTTGAGATGAGCAGAGGTTTCATGGATTGATGAGGATGCCAATGTTTGTAAGTTCGGTGGCAGATTGTTCCAACTGGACAGACCGACTGACCCAGTTAGTATGTCACATGTGAGATTCACACATAGGTAACGTTTCAGTTTCAATATCTTTTCAGCTGCATAGTATTCTTCATTCAGATTTATATAAGATCGTGATTAAAATGTAAAGATGTTTCAATGGATAGGATGAAAACTTGAAATGGATCGAAGAAAACATTCCAACATCTATGCTCGACATGTAAGTGTCTCGCTCTACTCATAAAGTCAAAGCTTTTATCATTGAGAGAGAGACGGAGAGATTTTCCCTTTAGAAGTGGAGACGCAGTATTAATAATGTCTGGTTAAAGGTGACACTGCAATAGGAGCAATCTGTTTGTCTGGTAGTAAAGTGTACTTTTGTTGTGGTTTGTGTATTTTGTGCTTGCGGAGAAATTGTGCTGCAGTTGTGAATCAAGTTTTAGTTGTCTACAAATGTTTACATGATCTGATGCTTTGTGATTCTTACAATATGACTGATGATTGAGGTGCTTTTCCTAATTAATCCATTTCTGCCAAGTAACATCTGTTGCTTGTTCTTGCAGTGAACTTCCTGGATTGCTCGACTCTGAGGTCGAAGTCAATCAACATCAAGTCCATATTTCGAAAATGGAATAGTGTTTTGTTTCATGAGAAATCAGTTTAATTACTTCTGGGTTACTGTTACTTGAATCTGTCGATGATGTTAAGGTTCAATGAATTGTTGTTCGGTGGCTTATTTTAATGTCTACTTAAGCTGTTCTAGATAGAATTAATTCTAATAAGGGAAAAATGATTGGTAGATACATTCCAGATGAAAATGTCGGGCAACTTTTTGAAGCAAGGAATTCACTGTTTCTAAAGATGTACAAAAGTCCACATAATGTGGGTTTGCTCACTTGGCATGCTTCCCTACACACTACTATAAGATTTCTCTGGCAAGTCTACATAAATGTGGAATTGTTGAGACTTTTAATAAGTGATCTCTCGTCATTTAATGAATTAATTGAATTGTGCTTTGGGGGAGTAGATAAAGTGGCCACTTTTTTCTGAGTGCGTTGAGCTTTGCTGAGTTGAATTTTTTTACATTGTGGTTGTTTATCTTTTTAATTTATTTGTCTTAACTATTTTCCCATCTTCTGGGAGAATTGTGTCTGTGCTAATGTAACCAACCCGAAACCCACGTGTTTAAATTGCTTGTTTGTCAATCCAATTCGAAATTTAGATGAATTTGTGGTTTCCAACAGGTATACAGTGCAACCTAAGACTAGCTGATATGAGCTGGTTAAAGCAGTTTCTTTTTCTTAGATGTCTAACATGTGGCCAATGACACTAGAATATAGACTTTAGCAGAGATGTTAACATCCATGATTCTTGGGCCTAAAGATTGGTGGCACAATTCGGTGGATTTGAAGAATTAATATCTGTTGGTTGATGCACAGATGGCGTAATAGAATCTGACGCTTTCAGACTTAAGTCGTTAAAATCAAAAATGACATTTTTATGCCACATTGAAGAGCAGAAGTTTCCCTTTAAAACGAGCTCTTGTTTGGTTCAACACTGTGATATTTGACTGAGTTATTAATATTTAAATCTAATAAAATTTCCAAAATTGTGATATTGCAGTTTTGAGAAAACACCATGTAAAGATAGGCCACAAAAGTCGCAATTAAGCTGTACAATTCGACTTTAAATGCCAAGTGTAAGGTAGGTCAGCTTACCTGTATTATTTATAATGTGTATTGTGTCAAGTTCAACAGGTGTGAAACGTTATTTGCGACATGTCAAAGATTTGAAAATGGACACTTTAAGACAAACCAATATTCGCATATATAAAATTTAAAAAAAATATTTCTAGACTGTTTTTAGGTGTAATACTTGGTGAAAAGGTAGATTATATCATTCCTTGTACTATACAAAAATGCAAAATTAACCTCTGACACGCCTGCTTCACTAAAGTTGATTGTCTCAAAATTTAGATTTGTGAAGAGTGAAGGTGTCAGATTCTATCACGCCATCTGCGCATAAGCAATGTTTTGCCCTTCATTGATGTGAGTTAAAAGTCAGAGTAAACAAACAGAATTTCTTCAATATTTCTTCTTGGATGTGCAGCTGTAACCATGAAAGCAGTTGTAACACTCAATCGTCATGTACTTCCATCAACTGAAGCCTGGCGTCACTTGCCGCTGTCATATCGACATCAACAACTGGCCATCCCCCCACTCCCTCCACAATAAAGCTGGAGACATTTTGTGAGGGTTATACAGTTATGTAATTAACTGGTGATGAAATGGAGACAGAAGCCTGGTTCGAAGGGCTTAACCCTTTGAACCCGAGACATTGAAAACTATGGAAAACATCCCGCTATAGCGGTACATCGGGTTCGAAGGATTAACCCTGATAGGTATTGCACAAGAAGTAGGACATTATTGCTGTTTAAATTGCTGCCATTTAGCTGACCAGGACTCTTCGTTTCTAAGTGCATTCATATCACTGTCCCTCAAACCACGAAACTATCTTTCTTGTTTTTTTATTGTTTTCAGAATTGTTTATAAAACACTGTTCATATTCTACTTTTTATAAACACCATTCCTACTTGCAGTGCTGCACCTCTATAAACAGTTTGATCCTTAATATGTAGATTGCATCAACATGTCCTGCATTTCATCTTTTCATTCACTTCTATATTAAGGACATTATTAGTGACGAGCGTTTTGTACAGAAATATACGACAATCAGTTCGTAAAGGGTTTAGGAACTCTGTTGCTTAATGGATCATGCGTTGCTTCAGCTTTTTTTCTCGATGACACTGTTAATGATCTTTCTTGTTATATTAAAAGACTGAGGCAGATTCTCTTTTCTTCTATTTGCGCCTAATGACGAGAGGTCCTACGTTGTCTCCCGTCTCCGCATTGTGCTTGTTGTGGGACCCATCGCAGAGCGGAAACTGAAAGAAAACATCAACTGCAGTGTAGAAAATAGTCATAAAATGGCAAATGAAAGGTGTCGTGGTGATCCCCCATTCCGTGGGAAAGTGAGCGATTATCTACCAAAACTAAAGAGTTTTCTCAAATGAGGCTAGAGATTTGCATTTTATATAGGCCTACTCTATTCAACAATGGTCAAAGTCCACTTGGGAAGAGAGATCCAAATCTTTGAGAAGTTAGGCAATGGAGGTGCCAGTAATCAAACTGAAATAGATCGGTCTTAAGTTTAATTCGAAGTGACATTGGAAAACTTGTGGACCAGCAACTGAAAGTTCCTGATAACCCAGGACCATTTTGGTGCTATGAACAACAAAAGTCCATTGATCGAGCACAATTTCCATAGATGATGTGGAGCAAGGTGGTAAGCTGATATGACTGAATATTTTGTAAACTAAGATAGATTTTAAACTGAATTCTTTTCCTTCTGAGGGGTCAGTCGATGTGTTAGAGAGCAACATTCAAGAGCGTTAGTTTTATCTGTCTCAGCCTGGACATAAAGGAATTTTCTATTGACTGATTGACATACTCGCTATATATGCAAACAACACATTCACTATGACAACCAGAACAAACATAATAATGATAATATTTATTATGTTTGTTTATTATATTTATAACAAACATGCATGCACGAATGGACTTGTACTGTACATGTACATCTGTGACAACCTTAATACTTTTCTGACAAACGAACAAAATAAAGTGCTACCTTGCTGGATCGCCAGCAGCGACAGTACAAAGCCTTTTCCGGACGAAAATCTTCAATCTCCAATAAGTCGACGACTTTTGGATCGTCTTTCTTCACTTTCAGATTGACCTTCAGTGGAGGTTTGGGTAGCACAAGTTTCAGAAGAGCACAGAATATGATGGCAACAGCGATAAAGAACATGGACAGCGAAACCCATTCGAAACCTGTACACAAATCAGCACCTACTATATTTGCTTATTTGTTAAAGAAATTTATATAGTTGCATCTCAAATAATCGGCAGTCCTGTATGCTAAATGTCTTTGAAGTTTGCAAAGAGAAGTATGATAAGTAAAATTTTATCAAAATTTAAATAGCAACCCTTCAAGGTCTATACTCAGAGGTAGCCTACTTAATAGTAAAATAGCAAGATTTGTTGTGGTCAGTAATGTGATAGATGCTGGAGATGAGCAAAAGTGGGGTAAAGATTGGACGAAAAGTTACTTGGTAAATGAAAATACAAAGTTCGTATCTCTGCAGCGTCTGTCTACGACTGTACTGTCTTTGCTGTAACATAGGGCCTACAAACAAGCTAGATGGCAATTATTAATCGACTATTTCATGTGCATAGCGCCATTAACATCTTATGTCGTTGTTCGGCTTTCATAGAACATACGATGTCGCATCGTCATGTCTGAACTTGGGAAGCAAAGCACTATTAACTGCAATTGCAGTGTGCTGTATAAAGTTTAATTTCCATCAGTACCTTTCAAAGATGTAAATCCGTCGATTGAAGTTGGGACTGGCAGTTTTTTTAAATAGAGCGGAAGAGACTCTTTAATAAATTTTGAAATTGTTTCCATTGCAATTATTGTGATGATCCTGGCAAATGATTTCTGAACTTCATTCGGGTCACTTCTTAGGACGCCAACACAAGTAAGCGATAATTGATCAGCGTATCGATGCGTCCACATGGCTAAATAAGAAATTAATGCTGCATTCCAGCTAATGCTGCATTCCTTTCGAAGCATCGCATAACACAAATACAATTAAATATTTGTAACGCGCTTTGATAATTATGCAAGATAAGTCTTGCACATCAAAGCAATTGGGTTTCGTTTATTGCTGAAAGCTGATACTAGCACAGTTTAAAACTAGTTGGCTCTGCTCCATCGGGTCGGGAGCGCCTCTGTTGAGTTCGCTTTATAAATTGAGATTTACATTTACAAGAAAATTGGCTTACGAGCAATTGCTGTCTAGCATATTTTGCCTTTAGCATAATAAATAAATGAACAAAATAACAAATTTGATGCACGTCTTTGCGTGTTTATTTAATTTCTTATGTACTCGTTTTGAATGTTTCGACAGATGCATTCAGTTTTGTTATTCACCGTAAAGTACTTCCTAAGCAGAAATTCAATTTCTATAATACAGTGTAGTGCCCTACACATGTACATGCTAGACTGTTTTTATGGCAGTAAAATATATTCTGATGTGGTAAATATAAGTCAGGTTTCATTCCTTGATGTCTGGCTCTTGCTTTTCTACTGCCGTCTAAATGCTAGCTAGGTAGTTTGCTTGAAATGCCATTTCTCTCTTTTATCTGACCTTGTTTAATCATATTGCAATGAATACATACACAACAATAATTAACAACCATGGATTGCAATTATACAACTTCTTTGGCTTTGAATGACTCAGAAAATGATAATTATGGGAAGAAGCTCTGATAAAGTTCAAGATTGTTCAATAAAAAGGTAGTCTTTGTGAATAATGTGAGTGTGTGTACAGGATATTTCTACATTTTGCTTGGCTGTAGTCTTATTTAGACATATGAAAATAGCTCAGATATCTCCTCTCAAGAAACTCACAAAGGTCGACCTTAACTCGCCATGCAAATATGATGCTACTTGCTTAGTAAACCATTAAAAAATTCAGTCAGATCTTATCTATTCACTTCTTTATTTATAATATTTCTAAACCGCCCCTTCAAGTCTACTACTACTCAGACGCGGCAATATTGCAGTTATGGGAAATGTAGAGATTTCATTCTGGAAGGCAAAGTTCAAGATACTTCATTATATTAGTATTATTTATGAAAACCTACAAGTAACTTCAATCAGTGGCATAAAGACAAAACCAGTAAACTGCGCTTGATTCCAGAATTCAAGCCCAAAACTGTGTGCACTTATTTTCAATACAATTGCTGTGAAAACAAACAAGCAATTGCAGATAATACTAGATAACTCTGCAGCTGTTTTCATAACTTAAACAAAACCAACTTCATAACTACTGATATTTTACATTTTGCAGGCATACAAGAATGACAGTACGTTTGGTAACTTGTATTTTTCCTTTTCTCCATAGTTCTACACTTGTCCCAACAAGAATAGCACGAATGCTTTGGCAACAATTTCATGTTAAAAATCAAAGAATATTGACTATCAGTGTTAACTATTTTAAATGCTGATATTCTCATCAACACAGAAGTTATGAAGTGCATAGCAAACGAAATTCATTTGGATTTCACAGTCGAAGAAAGCTCACTATTTAAGATCTACAGAGAACACACAACTTGGCAGAAATCACAGGTTTTTCAACTTGCTATCGATAGTCATAGTAATTGCAATTATGGTAAGAAAATTGACACAATGACATTTAGCAATAGAATGGCCAATCATGACAATGAAAGCAACTCCTTTAAACCTCAATGGAACCTCAACAAAATTACAAACCAGCAAAGAATTCTAATGGAATGTCGTGGTATCTGAAGACCGGTCAGACTCATCACGGAATTAGCGAACAATCATATCTGAACATTCATTTAACGTCATTAGGGGCTTCTATCCCTATACCAAGCGGGCGCAGGTACGCCCAGTGGAAAACAGGGGGGGAACATTTTGCATTGTATAATTTTCAGAAATAGGGGG
>JAQFXW010004633.1:0-10926 GCA_034693945.1 Dendrobaena attemsi
GGCCGTATTTCATATAACCTGTCTGTAATCATACTGCGTTCTTGTCAATATGAATATAATAAAGAATATATTATTATTATTGTACAAGATTTAACTTGATGATGATATGTTGTAAGGTGAATAATGTATCGCAAGATGAAAATGTTTATAGGGCTTGAAGATAATATTGAGATCAATAGTTTTGAGAAGTCCTACCAACTCTCAGTATGTTATTATGTGACAAGGTGATTCCATTAATCAACCAGCAAAATTGATGATGCGCCGCTTCAACTGTTCAAGATCTCTAACCAGAGGTGCTCCATTAAATTATCGCAATAATTTTGCACATTAAATATGCGATTATCATCATCTAAGGTGGAAGTGAAAATTCAGTTGCTAGAAGTCTGATCTGTGCAGAACTTGTTGTCAAGATCATCTGTAAGTACTGCATTGGACACCTCTGAGTAGTTTTGCTTGAAGAGGTGCTATATAAATTCTCGAATGAATGGACAGCATAGGCATTGTATTGTTATTTGTATCTGGTGACTAATTAACTATCGATCTCATTGGCAGATCTTTATCTTCTAAATAGAACAGAATGTGTTCTTAATACCGTAATGAATTTTCTATACCAAGTAGATCATGGATGATTAGTATGTCCTTTACAGTACATTATTTTATACACACTATTATGAAATTTGTTTGAAAATGTTCTCAATCTTTCCAAGAGGCAACCGTTTCATTTTTATGCAAATTTCTACAGCAGTGATATTTCAGTTCTGAAGATAATTCTTAGTTCTATACCAATTTCCGTTCTTGTGACTCGTTCTCAAAATAATTCCTATTTCAGTTCTAATTCAAGTTCTCAAATAATTTCAGTTCTAATTCAAGTTAAGAGTTTCTGTCTGAATTCCAGTTCTTACGTAAAATTAGTTCCATTTCAAACACAACTCCAGCAGCTTTTATTACCTTCCATCCTTCGTGTAAAGGTAAAGGTATAGCGATTTTGTGTTGTGGTAAAGTTTCAGAAATAGGGCCTACTCTGATTTCTGTTTTGATCCTCAAAAACGGCTCAACGTAGCCTATACTTAGTCAAGTTCTTGCAGGGCCGGATTAACCTCTCGGGGGCCTCATGCTAGTTGTACTCGGGGAGCCCCGTGCTCATTCTTTTTTAGAGGCCCCATGTCTAACTGAACACGGAATATCGTAAAGTAGTCCTACGTAAAAATCAACTTGTGCCTAAAACGACGTGATTATATTAATTAAATCAATGTATTGCCAGAAAGCAATTGAGCCAAAAGAGACACACTGTAGGCCTGTCCCTCATGATTGGATGCATGACTGCCACTTAAAAGTTGCAATTTTTGACTGCAAATTCTTGATCAAACAGAAATTCGCACTTGATATTTACTAACAAATTATTTCATGTAATAAATTTTCATCTTTCTATTTTCGGAGGCTCCCTGTCGGCGGGGGGCTCATGCTCTGAGCATAATGAGCAGACTAGTTAACCCGGCCCTTTGTTTTTGCATATCTGAAATCCAGCAGTTTAAAACTTATCCCGTAAATTAAATGTGGGATCCAATCTTTTGATAATTTCTCGAAACAGAGGCTGATCACCAACAAGCGCTAGAGGATTGTCGCCGATTAGCCGGTACCGACAAAAATAAGTAAGTGAGTGAGTAAGTAATCTTTTAATAGCACGAGACAGAACACTCATACTTTACAAGAGCTGCAAGCAACAACAAAGCAGTACAATACACATGCAGTTAGTTCGCCAACAAAAGAAAAGTCAAATGTCAGTCAACAACAATCCTAATCCTAAACTCTAAGAGGAAACAAGACTAATGTTAGACAAATCTTTGAACTTGTATAGAGATATAGTGATAAAAGACTTCTTATGCATCAACGTGTTAAAACATGGCAATTGAAATGAATGTACCCTATCTCTTATACCTGGCGACTGACTATCCGCGCCTCAGATTCACATTTCGGTGTTACCTTGCGCGCGTTATAAACCTAGCAAATAATAATAATAATAATTCATTGCTTAACTTTTTTTACCCGAGGTAGTTCTGATCCCTCAGGAGTAAGAAATTATGTTAGGAGTAGAGCAGGTTATCTCTGGGAAATCAGGCCTCGTCCCAGGAGCAGTCGCCAGGTGTAAGAGATAGGGCTACATTCATTTGCTTAACTGTTTGGTTTATTTTTATTTGTTATGTTATGATTCACTATTGTTTTCTTCACGTGCAATTGTGAATTGGTCTATTGGTCTTTCCTTTCCAAGTGCTGGATTTTCCAAATGCTGGATGCAATAAAGTGATTTGATTTGATTAATTGATTGATGATTGATTGACGTTACACTATAGCATACCATATAATTACGATAGTCATTTCCTTTGGGTCTATAATTATATTATTATAGGTCTATCGAAAGGCGTTGGCTTCGTTCGTTACGACACTAGAACGGAGGCAGAGCAGGCGATCAAACACCTGAATGGAACGATTCCAACAGATGCAACGGAACCAGTGACCGTTAAGTTCGCCAACTGTCCAACCGTAACTGGAAAGACGATCGTCGGCTCTTCCTCTCTTCCGCTGAATCCCAACTCCATCGTTCCACTGATGGCTCAGTCCAGGCGATTGCTCAGCAGCCCTCTCAACCACCCATCCGCTAAATTTAGGTAAGTTGCTATGTGTACTTTAAAAAAATTTATTTACACCCTAGCTCTCGAACCCGGCTTACGCTCGGGTCATTTCCCAGGCGTAATTTTGAGGGCCATAAGGCCTACAATGTCACTGGTTGTTCACCCGGGCTGATAGGCCTATTTTACTGGCAAAATATTTAACCATTTAATCGGCCCATGCGTATCAATTGCAACTAAACAGACGACCCTAACCGACTCTCAAGACACGTTATAGGCTTATACCGTAATATAACGTCAAATGAACCGACCCTCACGATACCAAGGCGTCCCCGATATAAAATTATGCCGCTTTACCTGGATTTGACCATGGTAAAATATTGTCAATGATTTCAATTTCATACAAACCTTGTTGATGCAGGTGCGCGTCGCTAGATAGCGCTGCGGCGGCTCTTTCGTTGCCGGGCAACCTGCTTGCCAGCAACTTGCTCAACGGATGCGGCTGGTGCATCTTCGTCTACAACCTGGCTCCGGAGACAGAGGAGAACGTTCTCTGGCAGCTCTTCGGTCCCTTCGGAGCGGTCCAGAACGTCAAGGTCATGCGCGATCTGGCGACGCAGAAGTGCAAAGGCTTCGGATTCGTGACGATGACGAACTACGACGAGGCGCTGACGGCGGTCACGGCCCTCAACGGATACCTGCTCGGCAGCCGCGTCCTCCAGGTCTCCTTCAAGAAGACGAAGTCCGGAGGTGGAATGTCCAACGCCCTTTCCATCGTCCACGGTTTGTAACCGCAGAGGAAAAGGGAGATGGGGGGGAAGAATATATAGGGCGAGCTGTGTGAGTTGATTATCGCCACAACACATATGTTGTTTTTCTCTTTTTCCCTTATTTCGTTTCCAGCTTCTTTCTTCCACCTCCACTTACGATTGGAGGAGAGAGAGAGATGGAAGCTTGAGAAGTAGGTTAATATTATATCGACGGGCCTTTACACCCGCTGCTTCCGGAAATTCGACCGTATCTATACTATACTTTAGGAAGGATGAAGGACGACGTTTGATAAGTTACTGTTAGTTGTAATAATAACTGGTCGCCGACTGGTGAAAATTAACAGAGTTGAGCTCTGTGCTTTGAAAAATTGAAAGATTTTTAACTTTTGCCGATTTTTACCGATAATTATTATTTTCAACCACGTTTCAGTGAGATCTATAGAGTATGGAGTATAGAGTATAGAGTATGGAGTATGGAGTAACTCGCTAATTAATCTTTATTGTGTTATACAGGAGGCATGCATGTTTTTTAAACGAAATTCAGTCTATTTTCAGTCATGCGACAGAAAGTGACAGGGTTAACTGATTTCACTGTTGCTTATAAATTATGAAGCTCAAAGAATCTGAGGAAGCCAGGGATAATTTCAGGGGAGATATTCTCTACTGAACATTGTCTAAAATCCCAGAAATTTTATATAAGCATAGGCTATTATAAAATCTTTTTCAGATAAAAGTAGAACATTTCTTTCAGGGTATAGTTGAACCCGCAAATCCTCCCTCCAAAAACCTCTGTTATCTGTTCGATAGGTAGGCCTATCACGATGAAAGAGTCAGATAGTGAACAGATACGCACAAGATTTAGGCATATTAGGGCCTAATATGGTCGATTAAAAATAAAATGGCAGGGTTTAATGGATCGCATTATTGAATCAAGATACAACGACATAGATAGGGTCTATAATGTCGAAAACACTAAAAATATATAATGTGCATCTAAGTTACTCACTCACTCATCTCATATCAATGCTAGCATCAAGTAGACCGTGATGCAAATAAACTGCATTCTTTTCTGAACATCAAGCAAAACATTTTATTCAGTAGGCTTACTTGGCTGGTTTGTATAGAGCATAGGCCTATGTATACGCGTTGCTATAAAAACCCGTTTCTTAAATCCTTTACCTTTCAATGCATTGGCTCTTTTAAAAAAAATGGTTTTATGAGTTAGACCGCGATATTGATCTAGTTGAGAAATAATTATGTGTGCTCGCGAACTGAAATGCTTGCATGTGTTCCGACAATATAATTATTCTTCCATCCAATTCGTCTGCGTAGGCTGCTGCAGCATAAAAGGATTCTGTTAGCTTTTTTGGTTGATTATCGACGATCAAGCCGGTCAGAGAGTCTATCGATCGCACGGCGGCGCCACGATGACACGATCAGGCTGAACAGAGCTAAATCGCATCATGACATCTATTATCCGTGTTTCAATATGACGTCATACGCAGACGATGCAACCAGCGAAATTTATTGCCCGGGTGAATTTTTAGACGGTAACACGCAGAGAAGCATACACGCAGTGGCACAGAGAGGAACGTAGCGACGCACAGAATGAAACGGAGACAGAAGTACAGGGTCAGGCACAGATATACATGCCGAAAGACGGGCATACATGCATGGAGACTGACGTAGGCCTATGCAGGCACACGGATAGAGACATAGAATCCTATTGGCAAACAGATAGGCAGAGAGAGAGATAGAGGATAACAGAAGAGAGATGGGACCCAGCAATTAATTTATGCTGTTCTTGATCGTGTTTGCAGAGGTTCTAATATGTATCAACGGACAAGACAGACAACAGCTATTGATTGTTTATAGGGAAGCATGAAAGACAGACAGACAGACAGACAGAGATTCTGTCTGTCTGTCTTTCTTTCTCTCTCTCTATACGAATTTCATGAATTTTCAATCTGTATGTATGTAGCATATGTCAATACATACAGAGACAAATAAACTGACAGAAGTAATGACATACAGAGAAAGACAAGTAGGGAGAAATAGGACAAACAGAGACAGACAGATAGAAGCACAGACAAGGAGAACGAGGAGAGAAAAGTTACAATTTCCAAAAAGCATCTTCGCATTCGACCAGCATAAAAATACAAATATCACAACTTACAGAAAGAACCAGACCAAAAAGATAAAATTATTCTAAGCATGCTGGACCGAACACTAAAATATAATGAAACATGCAAACTATAAAAATTGCTTCAAAATGAACATGAATGCGAAAGAACTAAAATGGTACTGAAAAAATTCAAATTAAAAATTCTGATAATGCCATTGGAATTACCTGTAGCATGGATCCCATATGGAACTCATATTTCCATGAAATCCATATGGGCCCCTTATGGGCTGCATCCACCGAAATGCTGGTAGAACTAAGGTGTTGAATTGGCCATTCACGTTGAATCACACTCTTCGAAGCAATATACGGTCCTAGCTGTGATTTACTCATGACGATTTCACGATCTCTTTGACACTCTGAAATCATTGCTGTTTATCCAGTAGTGGTATCGAAAAATATCTTATAAACAGCCAGCAAGTTGGATGTGCTTTGCGCTTTCAAACTTGCAGGGCTTTTTGACGCACAAAATGTGCATTTATAAATTGAAAAATGCAGCGATAGAAGGCTAAGAAGGCTGTATGTGCAGTGATAAGAATCTTGTATGTTTTGCTAATTTCTAATTCAGCGCTAGAATGTCATGCAACTGCCGTGTTACAGTGATGTTGGTCGCATTTTCACTAGAAGACAAAGATAGGCTTAATGACTAATAGACCTAAAGGTCATCAACTCTTTTGAAGCTCACATGAATATAACATGATAACATGATTGTGCAATGATGAAGTTTGCTTAGAACATAGTACTCTGCAAATTTGCTTTAAATCCCGTCAACAGTAATAAGACAAGTTTCGCACATACGCTTACGTACCCGCTATAGCATACACTAACGCGCATTAAGTGACCTCGTGATATAACCACGTGAGCAGAATCACCCACACAAATTGTTTTTATATTTAACACAGTGTCCTACCACTGTTTGATCCATGCAGAACAGGAATTATTTATTATTGGACTACATTAGCATTTATCCGACGTATATATTATACTTATATTTTACCTTTTTATGACTGGAAGCCGATAATTAATCTGAAACTTTTCTTAGGTTTCGTTTTGTAAGTCCGGAATACTATGATAGGCCTACGCGTTACCGTGTTCTTAATTTTCGTATAGTTTACGGCGTAATTAATTTACATAATAATTATTATATAGAATATTACTTTACTCTTGTTGTTGTAATTTACATAATTTAGAATGTTTCGCCGGTCTTTTACTTTCTGTGTCTTTGGACGTTTGATTTTATGATTATCGTGTATTTATATTATCATTGACTGTAATTTTATGCGTTGACTTTTGACTTCTCTGAATTTTATGAATTTTATGAATTTTATGAATTTTCAATCTGTATAGAATTTTGTCTTATGTGTTGTCTTTAAGGTTTGCGAGGTTCTTTTCATTCCATTATGAAATGCTATTTTATTCACTTCGAGGTTTCTAGAACGCCAGTTTTAGCAGTCACGTGTTTTCGAGCGCCACTTTGTATTCGATGCGAGCGCTATTTATTTTCCAAGTTTTACGAGACCGTTGTTATCTTACTGAATACTGTTCACTTGGGGTCAAGATTGTTTCAGATATGTGCAATTCATTTAAGTGATTTACACAAATGCATGATTAATAGTTTAAAAGCTGTGCTTTTAATTAATTGTTCGCATCATATCTATCCAAAATTATACGACGATCATCTTTCAGTTTGTTTACTGGAATCTCTCGGCCATAAGCTGTCATGAATGGTACGTGGGATCGATTTTTTTCCAATTGGTCAGTCATTTCTAAACCAGCCGATATACCACCTAATGTTAGCACGGTGCCTGTAATGTACACATTTTGTGTTGAATCATACTCGAAACCTACTATTTCTCTACCATAACGTAGGCCCCACCTCTTTTCCTATTAACACTCTGTTGGCCTATGCTACGTGTACCTAAAGACTACTTCTATATTTATACATACAGACGTATTATGACAATTATATTGTACTTCAACCAATCTGATATACATCACTCTTCGACTCGCTCATGTCTCCTTGTGTATGTTATTTCTTAATTGACCATAGTTTACTCTTCTTTGCCTGAACTTGACTTACCCAAGATACTCTGTCCAAACCTTGTACCTTGTCTTGATTTGCCGACGTAGGCTATAGGTTAGGCTATCTCTGTATATAACCATCATACCATGTAGGTCTATCTTTTTACCCGGTCACATGACTCCTCTTTGGCAAAGCTAAATTATTATTGTTATAACTGCTGCCCGGACACAGATTTTATTCAGGCACCAAAACTGAAGCATTGACTACTATGCTAAACTGGATCTTTGGCTTACGTGCCATGACACGGAGTTCTCGAAAATAAACCAGATCTCAGTTGAATATTATTTACCATCGTTGAATAATAGATGTTTTCCATCTTTTGATGATTTATGTTGTGTTATTTGATATTGTAGACAGTTAATAACTTTTCTTTCTTCGATGTGTTCCGAAAAGTGTAAAGAGTTTCTGACGAGAACAGTTTTTGAGGAGTATAATTATAATTGTATTATAACATTATTTCGGATATCACTGTTTAGGTCACAGCTCTAATTCACTCAACGTTAAAATCTCTGTTTTTACAGCCCAGATCTTTATATAGTCGACAAACTGTTCGATGAAATAAAAGGGATTTTACACCCGGATATTACTATTTCGTGTAACCTGTTTTCTTCAGCTGTCAGATTCGGTTGTTGTTTTTCTATTCGGAAACTATTCCTAGTCAATTATGTAGTATTTTCTAGTGGAAGTCTAGGAAATTCCTCTCAAATAGATTATGAATATTTTCACTAATTTACACGTCGCATGAGAAGGTGTTAAAAGTTTAACCTTTGAGTCGATACAGAGCGGGATTTAGCCCATACCATTATGCTCAGCATGCTTTGAGTATGGGGCTCCTGCTTACAATTAAGTCTGATTTAGGCAGAACAACGAAAATTTATTACAGCAATTAATTACTTGTGTACAGAAGAGGTGTTAGTTTCGGTTTAAACAATAAACAAGGAGTATTTTGCTTTAGGAAATTACAACTTTTAAATGGTAGTCATGCAGCCAATTAATACAAAGAGATACAATACATCCATATACTGATGAGTCCCTAAGCAATTTCTCATAATTATGGACAGACTCCAGTAATCATGTTCTGGATGAGGTCATTTCGATGCTTACCCCTCGCTCATTTTCCCTCCTCTACACCCTCACTGTTAATGTGTGCCACTGCTTCCCTAATGGTTCTGCTCCCTGCTCCCTTAATCGACCATAAACGTTTACGAGCGGACAGCAGTCGACTGTAATATTGCATTTCAAAACTACTTAGCGGCGATGCACACTACGACTGTTTTTACAGCGCTGCTGGACTCGGCCCCGGTCTTAATCGCCGCTTCACATGCACTGCATGTGAAACGGTCGTCATAAAACGGGCATCAAGCTCTTTGTCGCTGTACACGCCGCTCTAACCCTGCAGGGTGCATTTCAGATGCGCCTGCTGTGGAGGTGCACAATAAATTGTAACGAGTCTCTCTCTCTTATCGGGAGATTGCAACGGGTCAGGTCATCCATGGCTGCTGCTTCTGCTACTGTGCAGTGGTAGGGTGCTTCGTTCTCTGTCGATGTGGCAATTCAATTTACACACGAGTCTCTTCAGTGGCTGTATATATTGGTGGTCGTCTATATATATGTACGATAATCTCTTGTCGTCTGCATCTCTTTGACTCTGTCTCTGTCTGTCTCTGTCTCTGTCTTTCTGTATGTCTGTTTGTCTCTCTTTTTCTCTCACTCTCTATCCCCGTGCATGCATCTGAGTTTTGCTGCAATGGTATCTGGGTGAAGAAGGACTGAAAGTATATTATGTACTATGTCCCTATTACTGACTTTGCCAGTGTCTGATATCTGTCACTGTCTATATTTGTCTGTCTCCTACTTCGAGAGTTGTCCTTATGTCTCTTGTCTGTGTCTGTGTCTGTGTATGCATATAAAACCCATCTGTCTTTGTCCCTTCGTGTATTGCAGCCCTTCTGCTCATCAGAAAGACAGAATGACAAACAGAGTGACAGACAGACGGAAAGGGCGCGAGAGAAGGTCCGAACCAATATCAATATTTATTCGTCTGGTGCCATATATTTCAAGCCTATTTATTATGGGTACATGCGAATTATGGCCAATAGCGCTATAGACATATTGAATTATTGAATAGTCATAAAAAATACAGTCCTTTATATGTATACCAGACGCAGACGTATATCATTGTATGTGCGTGTGCGTTGGTTTATGCTTGCATGTGCGTGTATGTATGTCTGGGTATTTTATTTGGTGTTCGTGTGTGTGTGTGCGTATGTGTGTGTATACTGTAGGCCTATATACGTGTATGTATGTACGAGTGGCTGTGTGCGTCTGTGTAGGACTGTAGGTGTGCGTTTGTGTGTTTAGGTGTTTATTAATGTGTATCTGCGTATCTATAAATACGTATTTACGTGTATGTAATAGTGTGTGTGTGTGTGTGTGCGTCTCTGTGTGTTTGTGTGTATATGTATATATGAATGTCTGTGTGCGTGTGTGTGTGTTTAGGTGCGTGTGTGCGCTTATGTGAGTGTGTATTTATTTTTTATTTTTATTTATTTACGCATTTCTATACCGCCCCTTCAAGTCCTCTATTACTCAGAGTATATATATGTATGAGTATCTGTGCGCGTATTTGAATGTGTATATACATGTATGTATGAGTGTGTGTGTATGTATGAGTGTGTGTATGTATGAGTGTGTGTGTGCACGTGTGTGTGTGTGCGTGTGTGTGTGTCTATATGTATCGATCTGCCTCTGATGAACTGTTCCTCTTTCTCCGACCGATTCTTCGACGGCTGAAGCAGACGAATTAATTCCGTCTCCGTTGATTAGTTTTCCGTGTCTTCCACGCAGACGTGCGTCGCCTCCCCCCCCCAGTTCTTCGGTCGTCTGAGGAAGCAGCACGCGACGCCCGGCGCCATCCCCTCTGCTCCTCCGTCTTCGCCACCTTCCCTCCCGGTCTCTCTCTCCTCAGAGGCCCTGCAGCCATGGACCCCGGATGTAGGGCGTAACCCAGGACGTTCAGCAATTCAGAATAGATCAACTGTTGTATATGGTCGACTGGGCCAAGTTGATTATGTAACTAGCCCAGTTAGCTACATTGGGAGCGCGTCGGGCCTTGTGTTGGCAAGGTAACGAGTACGATCCCGATGTCTGCCGACACTCTGAGATTTAACATCTCGGGCTAGCACATGGAGCGTGTGTGGAGCAATGGGATAGTCGATGCCTTGCGTCCGAAGGGTCGCAGGTTCGATTCAGACCCGAGCCACCGCG
>JAQFXW010004634.1:0-10926 GCA_034693945.1 Dendrobaena attemsi
CTCGCTTTTTAATAGTTTGCCAATTGCAGTGATTAAGTAGGATGGGAACTGCACAGTTTTTTTTACATGAAGGTTTGGTATCCATAACTTATGGCCATAGTAAGCGTATTGGCTCGGTTTTGCCGAAATTATCCTACTCTCACAGCTTGCTCTCAAAAAAAGCTGTAGTTATGCACTGATACATGCAGCACTATCGTCCAATCGATTCCAGAAGCGTACAACTATCATTTTGGTGTCTTACTGTTGCTCAGGGATATGGCAACAAAGTCATATGAGCATTTTAAAATAGTATAATATATAAAAAAAGTTATACAGCAAATATATGCAGGGAGGTCTGGCCCCCCCTTGTTCCGATTAGGGTTAAAAGGCTCCGCACTTAATTCGCTGTTTCATGTTCAGCATCTGCATCACTACAATGGCAACTGGTCAGGTCTTCTGGATCGCCATGACTTGCGTGGCAATTCTGTCGTCATCCCTCGACAGCGCTCTGGACAATTCTTCGAACGAAACATACAAGGTGACTAATACCATCATCAGTATACATGTGCTCTTAAACATTTTTATGTCCGAACTTTTTTTGTTACTTATTTAGCGCAAGTATTTGTTATCTGACGTTCATGATTTTTCAGCCTTCTACAGGGAAGACGTCGGCCACGTTGAAGCAGCTGCTGGCAGGTTGTCTATGAAAGTTATCAAATACCGTATAGGTCTACCACTATACCGATTAGGTCCAACCAAATAGTTTATATCAACAAATTTGGTAAACTTCAAAATTGTCCATCATTATTTCGTAAGTTAAACTACATTTTGGGCTGAAATCACATAAGAAGGTTACTTCAAAAATTGATTGCGTCAGAAAACTGCGATTTCAAGTTTCATTATTAGCCAACGTATAAATAAATGGTTGGCCAAACTTTATAAAATGCAGTTTAGTATTTTATAATCATTCGACTTAGGCCCCTATTCACGTTTTATTATATCATACAGCGCCTTTCTCAGTGAAGAAATGTGCTTTTATAAATATCGCCTAGGCTACTCATACATGATTTTAAGAGTGCATCTCAACTTTAAAGTAAGCGTTGTAACAGATACACACGTTACGCTCAGTAGGGCTAACTAGCAAACTGGCGAATATCAAATGGGTGCAAGCAATTGGAAGCAATCATTGGGGAAGTTTGTGGGCGAATGAAGTGATATTTTCTGTAACGAGAATATGAATTACAACGAAAATTATCAATTTCATTAAAACGAGAATAAGAACGAAAATTGGGAATTATTTTGAGAACGAGAATAGAACGAGAACTGAAATGCAATAAAAAGAACGGAAATAGGAAATGAAATAGGAGTTATTTCAGAACGGAAATTATTAAACTTACAATTGTTTTCGCGCGACACCCTGCCAGTAAGTAAAGGAGACAGTACTGTTGTCAACGATATCGATGGTGAAACCTGGTAGCACAGTAGCACATTGATGATCTGAGGGCTATGAGGTCGTCATTATTATTCACTATATAATTATTATTTCAAAATTTAACAAACTATATATGCCTACAATGATTATTAATTTATGTTGTAATCTGTTCTACAAAAATGAGTCTAGCGCGTAGGCCTACGTTAGCGGCCCGTCAGAAAGCCGTTGTGGACTTTTTGTCGGTAGCCTACCGGCTCTCCTCTAGCGCTTGTCGATCAGTCTCTGTTCCGAGAAATGATCAAAATACTGGATCCCCAATTCAATATGGGCCTACCGTATTATTTAAGGAATTAGTTTTAAACTGCTGGATTTCAGATATGCAAGAATATGACTAAGTCATATTCTGTGGGGCGCGGTAGTGTAGTGGTGAAGGTCGCCGCCTTGTAACCGATGGTTGCAGGTGCGAATCCCACCCGCCGCATAAGGACCTTTAGCACGTTCTTCACTCACAATTGCTGAAGCGCTTCGGCGTGTGAAACTTCGACACACCTGCGGGCTGTAGTCGGGACCGCCTCTGAGTAGTAGTGGTTTGTAAGAGGCGGTATAGAAATACACAAATACAATACAATACAAAAGTAGGTTACATTGAACATTTAAAGCTAGCGTTTTCCAGGATGAAAACAAAATCAGAGTATTTCTGAAATTTTACCGCAACACAAAATCGCTATACAGGCCTACTGTAGGCCTACCTTTGCCCATACGCGAAAGCCGGAACTGAATAAAAGCTGCTGGAATTGTGTTTGAAATGGAACTACTTTTACTCAAGAACTGGAATTCGAACTGAAACTATTAACTTTAATTAGAACTGAAATTATTTGAGAACTTGAATTAGAAGTGAAATAGGAATTATTTTGAGAACAAGAATTGAACTAGAACTGAAATGCAGTCAATAGAGCGGAAATAGGAATAGAATTAGGAATTACTTTCCGAACTGAAATATCACTGGGCCAATGGTAAGAAAGGCGAATATCAGATGGGCGCACCTTTTAAAGGGTTCGTGGTAAAAATTGCAAAACTTTAAGACGGGTTCTTCGGTAGATGAAGAATTTTCTGAAACAAAGTTGAAAGCATGGGCGGCGACCCCGGGGTCGAGAGGACAAGCGCCCGCCGACTTTTGAGAGTGAGTTGGACGCACCATGCATTTGTCCCCCTCAAATTTTCGAAGAAAATTCTTGGGTTGCTATTTGTAATATATTATCCCAAGCACGTGAGAACAATCTTTCCCTGGTGAATTCTGGCCTAACTACAGGACACCTGCCTGTTCTCAGAGGCCATTATTCAACAATATGCACTTTCATTCAAGTGTATACCGATAACAGATACTTTTGATATTATTATGGTAAGGGTCCGTCTTTTTGGACATGGTGCTGTATAGAATTAAAAAGTCCGCGTTTTGGGAAAAGAGCATTATAATAGCGGGAACATGACTCAAAGTTATACGGTTCTATCTCCAGCACTGATGGTAAACCAATAAAAACTAAGCACTGTATGTTAATCAACGTCTGGTCATCTGGTCGGTATATGGTGCGGTTTTCCATCGATTGCTACCTTCGTCAATTTCACTCCAGCTGAACGTTACTAAACTACCGCCCATCCCTAGCTACTCTAATAGCTGCTCAAGCATTGCCAGCTGCTAATGCTGCCAAGCTGAGCGATCTCATTCCGAAGTAAGAGCCGTCTCTTGTTCTTACTTGTTCCTGCTCGTTCCTACTCAGTACTACAATTTTGCATCCCCACCCAGACAAATCGATACAATTGCATGACTTAAAAAAATTAGATCCCGAATTTAGAAATTCTAAAACCCGGCCTGGTACGAAACGTGAATCGTGAAGTTCTGCTATGTTAGTCGGTGAGTGTATAACAACTCAATTTGTCTGTAATCCCAATAAGAGCTTTAGGTACGAGAAGAAGACCAATCTAGCCTTGTTCCAATCAAGATCCATTAGGTAGGCCTAAAGAATCTGAAAAGAAAGCCCGTTTTCCCACTATCTTACAATAAGTAGGCCTTAGGAACTAACTAAGGCAATGATGTATTTCAATGAGTAATAATGAATGATATCAATGATTTATGTTCTGTATAATTATATATTTTATTATAATAGATATTGCATTAGTTCACAGACTGGTATATACATATGATTAGTAATCCACATGTTTCACTTATATATCTAATTCAGCTAGTTCATCTGATTCACCAATTCACCTCATTCCTACTTGATTAAAAAAATTCACTAAATTCACCTTTCGTACCCATTATGTATTATAATCGTTTCATACCTAGATTAGAATCCTTCCCTCAAAGATGTCATCGCAGCGATCGTGAAGAGTTCCTGCGCTCCTTAGATAAGTCCTCTAGCGAGCGGAGGTTCTGCTTCCACTTCCTGGCCTGCATGCTTATTTTATATGAGCGCCTTTCCTGTAGCAATGACCACTGCTGCCTGGCCGGCAACCAATCCCTACACAGGTACCTCCTTAGGCCAATCCTACCTTGCTATACCCAAGCCTTGCCTCTGAACTTACATCGTACGGGATTCTTATACACGGATGATAAGACTACCATTACAATAATATTATTAATAGCGCTGAAGCGAACGTTTACCAGGCCTACGATGAAAATGTTACTTAAACTCGAATCGGGATAAATAATAGGAAATACATTGAAAACTGGGAGTTGGACTGAAATTTGAATCGGTAGATACGTTCTAAGTTTGTTGTTTATCTACTGACTTTGAAGCAAAGTGCATATTCATAACATAATAATTTATTCTTGACCCATCAAGAGCTATTGCACTAATGACGTTTGATTGGCCACTAGAGCCATTGCATCAATTCCCAGGTGTACTTTCGTAATATGCGTCCAGGGGTAATTGTCTGTGGGTATTTGTCCAGCGGGCAATTGTCCTAAAACCCTGCCAGCAGTTGCATTGGACTTTCCATCCGTCATGTCTGTTATGGTATGCTTCGGCAACATGCACTATATAAATGTCCTGATATCATACAACGCAGTTCGTTACAATACATTGCGATAAAATACATAATTATTAGCCCTACCCATGCCCAACTTATATACAGTTAGCACACTTTGCCACTATACTTGCGAAGATTTCCATAAGACCAGTCAATGCTTGAATGACATACTTCCGAGTAGACATGCTCTGTAAGATGTACTATGTAAGAGTTCTACATGTAATACAATACAATGAAATACAGTGCAATGCAATAATACTTCTCATACCCAACATGTATGCCCATGGCACTCTGCTACCAGCGCAGTTCAACAGAGGCATTGGACGTGCATAAACAGATTTCCACAGTATCCGTCTCTCATGACATGCATTGCTGGCTGAACATATAAAACTATCAGTATCAAGCAATTATGTAGTTACATGTATAATTATGTTACAATGAATGTGTATAATCAGACAATATGTATATTGCCTGAGTGAATCAGGCAATAGGTATATTGCCTAAAATTGTTAGGCAGTATACATATTAACTAAAGTTTTACACAAGAAAAAATACATATTGCCTGAAAGCGTCTGAGTAGCAAATCCATTAACGCGTGAATAATTCACGGAGTCCAGGACGCATCACATCACACAATTTGGAGCCAAGTCAAATGGACAGGAGTCATATACTCCACGCCCATCTGTTTTGTGATCTCGTAGGCTTTTGTGGCAATTCACAGTAGTAAAATTATGTACAGAACTTTTAAAAATAAAAGTATAAGTAAATGACCAAAGATCCAAACGTGACGTTTTTGGGAGCAAACCCAATAAACACGATCTTTAGACGGTTTTACGCTTATGTGTTCTGGGGCGATGTTGGTCGAGAATGTTGGTTGAGGAATTTTGTGATCCTTTCTATAGTG
The DNA here is from genome assembly GCA_034693945.1 of Dendrobaena attemsi. Taxonomy (NCBI): domain Eukaryota; kingdom Metazoa; phylum Annelida; class Clitellata; order Crassiclitellata; family Lumbricidae; genus Dendrobaena; species Dendrobaena attemsi. Next base: position 5,343 of record JAQFXW010004634.1, read on the forward strand.
CAGTATGCGTCACTAACCTTGGTGCTATTTAACGTTGTTAGGATGCCACGTAATTCATTTGGGAGTCCATTCACAAATTGAGTGACTCAAGGAACTGCGAACCAGTCACACCTTTAATTTTTCGGCGTCAAGCTTCAGAATTTTGGAGTAGACCGTCCCTGACGCCCACTAGCGAAATCGCTGGTCGTGAGGGTCGGTTAGGGCAAAGCTAGGCGTCATTAGGGTTAGTGTCATGTTATCAGTAGCAGCTAGCCAATAAGGCCTCTAATTATTGTACAGGAAATAATTATATTGACTAGGAAATGCTATTGCTTAGGAAATATGATAATGCCTAGAAAATATGTATGTATTCTCTAGGCAATAATTGCCTAGGAAATACGTATATTGCCTAAGAAATACGTATATTGCCTAGGAAATACGTATATTGTCTATCGGAAATTTGTATAATGCCTAAGAAATATGTATATTGCCTAAGTCTTTCACAGAGGCTTTACAACTTTCAGTTAACGTCAGCCTCCGCACAGGTTCATGTTGCCTCTGAAAGTCCACTGCAATTTCATCCTTAAGTTCCGTTATGAGGACATTTATTTATTTATTTTATTTATTCACACATTTCTATACCGCCCCTTCAAGTCTCCTACTACTCAGAAGCGGTCCAGACTACAACTCGGAGGTGTGTCGGAGTTTACACGCCTAAGCGCCACGAGCAATTGTGAGTAAAGGTCCTTACGCGGCGATGGGATACGAACCCACAAGCAATCGGTTGCAAGGCGGCGACCTTCACCACTACACGACTACGCCCCACATGAAGTTTATGTATTGAGTCTATTGAATTTTTGAAAAATTAATAATTATTGCTTTAAGATATTTATATGCCTGGGCCTATAATAAATGCCAAATAATAGACCAATTAGTTCAAATTTAATGTGGACTTAAAACAACAGAACCGATATGCCTATTTCAGACCCAAGCCCAATGAAGGGGCTGTGCAATGTGCATAAGCTAGACCTTCACTCGCTATTATTTGTGGCGCTTCATCGTGTAAACTCCGACACACCTCCTCCGGCTGTAGTCTCGATCGCCTCTGAGTAGTAGTGGACTTGAACGTGCTTACAGAAATGTATGAATAAATAAAGTAAATGAATAAACTGTATGTTGTAGTCATTAGTCATTAAGGACCTCGTTGCATTTTAATTAATCTGTAAAAAAATACTAGAATCTCAAGTCTTCATTGCATTTTAATTGGCCTAATAGGCATATTACGTAAAAATATCAGAATTTCCACAACAATGAGCCCGTGACTACTCTGTGAAACATGTTGGCTTGCAAGCTTAATACATATTCCCTGAAGAAATGTTAAATTCAGGCAATGTGTATAGACATAATTACGTATATTGCCTGATTCAATCAGGCAATATACATATTTCCTGAAAATAATACATATTGCATGTAACATAATTACGTATGACCTTTAAAGACAAGGTAATGGCAGTAAATTGATGAATAAGCTCTTGTAATGTAGACAAACTTAAGATAATACAATTCTTCGAAAATGCATAGATTTTCAGACTGATGTATCTGGTATAACTTTGAATGGTATGTGGACTCTCTACAGCTACCTGAAAGGTCATAATTCTATTCCATACGCAGAGAAAAATTATTCCGAAAACTGAGGGGGTGGTAAACACGCCCTCTTGGTAGCCCGAGGATTAATCACATATTTTCTGATATGACCCACTCATTAGCGGAAAGGATTCCTAACCCAAAATTCTCATTTGTTAAATACCTGAACAGCCCTCTTCCATGCTCCTTTGGCCTAATTCCTACATCTCCAGAAGAAATCATAAAGTTAAGTCACTCTTTTCACTTCTCACAACCAAGGTATTTATGATATTGCCCTTACGTTGCTTTACCTTTTAATGCCTCAAATTGCACCCCAGTTATCAAATTGAACCCCAGTTAAATTAAATTCTTAAATTTTCCCTTAGCACAGCAATATTCCACAATCTATAAAAATTGCCAAAAAGTTCCTGTCTATAAAGAATGTGATACAGAAGATCCTATTAAATATAGACCTCTCTAGTCTCTTTTTTCCAAATTTTATGAAACATTATATATGAAAGATTTTTTATTAAATATGTTGAGACATTTTCTATTACCTTCCCCTCCCAATCAGGATTCCAGGCGGGCCAATCCCCAATTTATGACATTAATGAATATATATGATAAAGTCTCAAAGGCTTTTGAGAATGGGGAATATGTCATTGGAGTCTTATTCGATTTAGCTAAAGCTTTTGATACTACAGGGCTTTGTTAGCGTGAAGCAGTACACGAATGTGCAGTTGTAAATGCATTTTGTGCAGTTGTAAAAGCTGTTTTGTGCAATTGAAAAATAGTAAAAGACAGGACAAACGTGTACTCAAATACTCCAGTTGGCATCAAATTATCAAAATCTCGTTGGCTTCCGGGACTTCGCCCCTGACCCCGCTGGTTTGATATCCTCTTAGAGGATGTGCAACACTATAATAGCGGAAAACCTTTGAGAAATTCTGACCCCAGTTACACTGTGAAAGTGAAATCAATATTGGCAAATTTCAAGTAAATAATAGACAAGAATGTACTCCATTTGGCATCTAACTGTAAAAATATCGTTGGCTTCTGGAGCTCCACCATAGACCCCGCTGGTTTGATATCCTGTAAGAGGATGTGCAACACAATAGTGGAAAATCTATAAGAAATTTTGACCCCAGTTTTATACTGTGAAAGTAAAAATCAGTACTGACAAATTTCAAGGAAATAAGAGACAGGATGTACTCCGTTTGGCATCTAATTGTCAAGATTTCTTTGGCTTCTCGAACTCCGCCCAAGCTCAGCTGGGGAGCTTACGACGCTCCCCCAGACCCATTAGTCATTAGGGGCTGGGATTGTGCAGTTGTAAAAATTCTTTGAAAAGCCCTGTGATAATGTAAATCATGATATCCTTCTTTTAAAAAATGGCCCTATATTATGGAGTTAGTTAAATGAACAAAACTTGCTCGTCCCCAATGTGTCTCGTGTAATGGTGCTTTCTCTGCATTTAAAATAATCAAATATAGATTTCTTCAGAGGTCTATTCTTGGTCCGCTTCTTTTTCTTCTATATATTAATGACCTACCTAATATATCTTCTGCTTTTTCCTTCATACTCTTTGCAGATGACACTAATGTATTTTACTCACATAAATCTTATGAAACTCTGATTCAGATAATCAACACTGAATTGACATCCGTAGCTGAATGGCTCTGTGCTTATAGTGTGTCGCCTAACCTGTAGAAAACTAACGTCATACTATTTAATTCACTTAAGAAGATATGCCCACCTAGCAATTCTTTGCAATTATCTATTAATGGTACTTCTGTGTCCCAGGTTGGTTCCACGAAATTTATTGAGATATATCGACAAACATTTAACTTCGGCGGAACATGTAAAATATATTTAAGGTAAAATCGCCAAAAATATTGGCATAGTACTTCGCCGGACTGCATTAAGTAACTCCATTCTATCCGTATCAAACTCTATTGCTCCTTGGTATGCCGTTACATGTCATACTGCAATTTAATATGGTCGTCTACTTGTGAATCCAGTCTCCAGACTTGTTAAACTTGTCACGTAGCAAAAGCGAGCAGTGCAAGCTGTAGCCTGTGTTCCTTTCTCTATTCCTCGAACTTAAATTTTTTAAACTATAAACTAAGAATATTTCAAAAAGGTGTTTTTATGTATCGTTTCTCTAGAGGTAATTTTCCCATTGGTTTTAAAGATTACTTCCAACAGGAGGAGAGAAGGTTTGTTTAACGACGGTGTATGACACAATGGTCTTTACCGTCGGAGGCTAAAATTTGCTCCTAAGCTCCTTTTTCCAACAGGGCTCGGAGGCACTCTTATTATACTACAAGTGTCTCTGGGGCCCCTTGGGAACCGATAAATATTTTGGGGCCAGCTAGGAAAGGCTGCCGTGATGGGATCATTACATGCATCCTATAATGGCTTAAAACTGAGAACTGTTGACGATAAGGTTTTCTGAGTTTCGGCAATTCGGCAGTAATTTCCTTTCGCGTGGTGCTTATCCATTTACCAAAGACGATACGAACCCTAACCCCGACAATAACCGACCCTCTCGACGGGTACTATGCCAAATTATTATTGGGGTTTCGACGATTCGCGATAGCACGGCATAGCAACGATGTCCACACAGTATAGAACTTATAATTACACAGTACATCGACTCACATTGCTGCCTGTTGACTATTGTTTGTTTCTAAAAATAGATGTTCTCCTAAAAATAGCTGCACACAACTTCATTCTGCAACATTATAACCCGTTATTACAGTTTTCACGAGGTCTTGGCTTAACATCCCAACCTTAGAATCTTGGCTTATTTTGATGCTCCAATTTCGAACTGTATTAATTGAACGGGGTCAGCTGAATCTCAAGTAACAAAATGCCGGACACTTAGAAAATTTGTCACACATTCTGACTATGGCAGCGGCTATAAGTCTACATACTGTGTAATTATAAATTATATACTGTGATGTCCATTAAGCTGTTTCGTTAGGCCTATAATTGTAGAAATTACTTTATAGAGAACTTTCTGTTTTTTTATTTCTTTGAAAACGTAGTAAATTACAGAGTTTATAGAAGTAAGTTATGGGATATTTCCGAAGTTACAGAAATTTGCTATAAGAAGAACGCGCTTTGATACGATAATGATAGGTCTTACGGGTGTGATGCAGTCTGATGAGATCTTGGAACGCATCATAAGATAGCAGCAGCCATGTCGTTGAGCAATATTGGTTGTGAACTTGGGAGTCGCTTGTATGATGATCTTGGGATTTGAAAAAACATGGATGTTTGATTTTGATGGTTTACCATCGAGGTCAATGTATATACTAGAGAGAGTATAGCCTATTTATGATGAAGCGATGAAATTCAAACGGCCTTAACCCGGATGCCAGCTTTAAGACCACGTGACCACGCTTTGTCCAATCAGCTCTTTAGTAGGTCTATCCTCATTTAAATAACACGTCATCAGGCCACTGCGCCTGACCAATCAGCAACGACTTCTTATTAATAACAGTCAATCATCCGTCTTGCAAGCAAAACTAATTTAAATAAATGCATCGCGAACTATTAAATCTATGGAATCTATAATTAGATGTGCAGGCATACGTTCGCTTCAGAAACTGAAACACGCTTAACCAATATTTTACCCGACGGCAACGGCCTCTGTTGTCATAAGCTGTCGTTAAACTGATCAAACATACACACACACACACACACACACAGTCACGACAAATGGTTCACAGACAAACGGTTCACGACAAATGGCTCACGACAAATGGTTCACTCTTATATCCAGCGTCGAATTGTAGTTACATGTATATTTTCATCTTTAATCCCGTTCAGAGTTTAATTCAGATTTAAATGGTATTTCCAGCTCCCAATTGTAGTTCTTTATCAAATATCATCCAACTTCTAGTTTTATTTACATTTTAAGCGTATCTCTTCATGGACATATGGTATTAATGTCATCCAACTTCGAGTTTAC
>JAQFXW010004635.1:0-10925 GCA_034693945.1 Dendrobaena attemsi
TTTTGTTTCTGCAGAGGTTTCGCTGGTTGACGACCGAGGTGATCCCACTCCCACCACTGCCGGGCACGACTCTCTCCGTAGAACAGCTCGAATCGTTAACGCCATTAACTTCTTTCGTTATTGGATTCAGCTTCCATTTACATGGGATTTGTAGAGAGGTGGTCTCCCGTTGCCTTCCCCACAGTGTTTCTTCGAGATACCATCTCGAAGCGTTGACAAGTTTCGTCATCCGTCCTTCAGGTCGTCCACAATGCACTATGTTATCAACAGAGGGACCACGTGAAGGTGGTATGGTGAGCCTTTGGTAGCAGAGGCTTTTTTCTAAATTTCAAACCCCTTAAGCTAATGGAATCATCCAAATATCAGATAGTCACGCAGTCTGTTTTCAAATTGAGAAAGGCTAACGGACTCACAATTGGGTCGGGAATATTATTCCAATTATTGATGCCAGTCGATTTGAAAGAAAACTAGTACTAGTAGGCGATTTAGAAGGTCCTTAATTTTGTTAATTTTATTTAGTATACTTTGACAGTTCAGATGCATTGCTGAGAAAAGTGTTTTGGTTTGGATAAAAGCAGCCGAAGAAGCGTATGGAGTGGAATAAGAGGTGGAATATGTTAGGTCACTAAAGAAATTGCAGTCTGGACAATTCAAGAGTTGACGATTAGTTATCTCATCTGTTAAGAGATCAAAATTAATGGCAGCACAGTGTTATCAGGGTATTCAGCATTATGAAAACCATTCCCAACAGTTTACTTAAGTGCACCGGACATAAAACTATTAGCTTTCTCATGAGTCCAAGTAATATTCTCGGCTCGCCTTATTCTTACTTGTTTGCGGTTCTTAGGTCTGCTAAGGTTCATCAGTCACTTTAGCTTGCTAAGAGTATAACAGGGAGGAGATCCGACCAACGTACCTTTTGATCATAGACTCGGAACCGACCTGGGCTGATGAATCAAAGTCCTCCGTGCCCACCTTCTCTTGGTGCAGACTGTTAGTGTTAGTACCCTTCCTATAATTGGAAGGGGAATGAACGGGCCCAGCAGGCAAAACCAGGGGAAGGCAAGGGCAAACCACCTCTGTCAAAGTGCCAAGAACGCCGTCATGGATTAGAAAAGGAAATGATGTTGGCTTGTGGAGAGGAAAGGAGAAATCAAGGGCGACCAATGAAAAAATGGATGGATGAGATACATGAAACAACTGGAATGAATTTGGCAGAACTAAGGGATGCGACTTCAGAAAGAAGGAAATGGAGACGCTTCATCATGACGGTCGCTAGGATTCAACGAATCGACAGCACAAGGTGACAAGAGTGAAAAATAATTATGCAAGTGGTGGTCCGTGTTTGAGACACTTGAGGCAGATTCAAATCAGTGACCCTCCAATTGCAAGACACCGAATACACCATCACACCTCATGCTGTCGTACTGGTGGGCTGAGAATTCACTGGGGCCTCATGAGAAGGATGACTTCTAAACCTAATGTAAACCAGAACCTAGTGTTTTTAGGATGCCATGTATGTATGTGTGTATTATTATACAGCCTCCACTACTATTCAGAGACGATCCTGACTGCAGCTCGCATTTGTGCCGGAGTTTACACGCCGAAGCACCTTGAGCAACTGTTAGTGAAGGACTTGCCCAAGGTAGGGATTTTAATCTGCCTCAAGTGTCTCAAACACAGACCACCACTTGCATAATTATTTTAAGCAGCGGCTTTGGTGGAATCGAACCCACGACCGATCGGACGGACGCAAGGTGGCGACTCTCCCACTTGTGCAACCACAATTCACAGAAAATTAATATCCAACCACTGAACGTTTGACACATCTGGTGTTCGGTTGATTTCAGAGTCAGGAGGAGCTGCCGCCAGTTCCTCTGCCCCCGAAAAAGCGGTCTTTAGATGCTGCGGTCCAGTCAAAGGACGCCATCCAGTATCTGGACCTGAATCTCGAGGAGCCAGGCAGAGCGGAGAAATGTCCATCGGTCAGTCGGTCCGTGCAGCACCTTGCGTCGGCGGAAACCAACTACAACGAGATCGACTGGATCAAAACGAAGGCTCTACTCGAAACGAAGAAGGATTTGGAGAGCGAAAGGCATAACAGCGAGCGATCGAGCGATTAAGTCGGTGCTCGTTTTTCGTTGGATTGACGGAGAGAGTTTGTGTGCTTGTAACGGACGGACGCTTTGGGTTTCGTTTTCGTTTTTCGTCGATTGCTTTTCATAGTTGAATTTTTAACGACCGCTTTTGGTTTTGCGCTATTCACCACCACTTTGAGTTCTATTATGACGAATTTTGGATTTGTGCAATTCATGGTTGCTCTGAATGTGTGTTATTCGTGGAAAGTTTGGATTGTTTAATTCATGGCAATATTAGATTTGGGCCGAATCATCTGAAAGTTGGGCTACTTATTATTCCTTGGAATTGTGCTATTTGCTGCAAGGTTTGGTTTGTGATATCTATGGCAAGTTTGGATTTGTGATAATTATGGAGAATTCGTGTTTGTGATGTTCAATGTTTGTGGCTATTTGGATTTGCGCTATTCATTTCCAGTATGATTTTTTTTATGGCATTTGAAAGTTTTGATTTCTACTGAACATGACCATTTTCGATTTTTGTTGCTCATCGTCGTTTTGTGTGTGTGTGGGCTGCTGGTGGGGATTTTAGATTAGTTGTATTCGTAGCCACTTTGGACTTTTATGATCATGGCCAGTTGGAAGTTATGTTGCTCTTTATAGCTCTGCATTTCGTATCTGCTTTTGATGTCGTATTGTTTTCAGCTACTCTTGGTTGTACTGTGTTGTATTTGGCAACTTATGTAGCACCTCATGCAGAACAACCTTGTCAGGCGTGACGGATGGGGTGCCGTACGTTCTAGATAGTTTTTACTTCACGTATCCTTGGGGCATAAGTCTGCGACTGTTTTAAAAATTCAACGAATCAAAATTGAATTTTGTTTGTTGTAGGTAGTCTATGTGTTTATGGTGTTGAAGTGCGATTTTGAAGCACAAAGTCCTGCATGCAGCTTATTTTGCCAGCGATTTTCGACCTTTGGTCCGCAGACCACCAGCGGTCCTAGACTGTCTGCCTGGTGTGTTGCGAGCAAGCCCTAAAATTTGTATTTTACAATTTAGGAAAGACTGAGGTAGCCTAAGCTGTCTTAGGCGATAGTCATTTATAATGAATTTATCAATATATATTGACCAAATGGTTTCAGTCCCAACTCTGATTGCAGTTTTGAACAGGATCATTGACCATATTGTCAGTTTTATATCTAAAATAAGAGCTCAACTCTGCCGTTTCGAGCTTGACATGCGTTTAAGAGTTGTCCGGGTGGACTTCTGTGAAAACAGTTTTACCTCGCTTTTCATTCTGCCAACTCTTCTGATTTTGGCTCATGAAGAGAGATTTGTGAAATCTCGTCTTGAAACGAATAATTACTATGATGGTAATTATATCGGTATGAATATAACAGAATTTAGCATCATTTTGTAAGTTCGAATGCATTGAACACAGTTAAATTGAGAAGGAAGGAGGACACCAGGATACTATAATTACGGTTGTAATAAATCCGAACAATTTTTTCTCACCGATGGCAACGGCCAATGTTGTCATAAGCTGTCTTTTAACTGATGAAATACACACACACCAGGATACGACCTGTTCTTATTGAAATCGTTGTCTTGACTTTTTGTGCAAGTGCACTGGAGAGTCATCAGTCAGTTTGTAATTTACTCAAACGGTTCTCTATAGTATGTGTGTATGTATATTCTTGAGTGTATGTGCTTTTATAAATGTGTCTGCATGTATGTACACAGTTATCGATTTTAATGACGATGACGTAGGCTTGCTGGGCAGTTCAGTAATTAGCTACAATCAAACTATTCAGTTCATTACATTGAATTAACAGATGTACAAGTGATATATGTCTGCACGTGTTATATATTGTTTGTGTTTGTGTTGTTTAGGAGTTAAGCAGCCCTGCCTTCGGAACTGGGGTAGATAGTACTAGATACCCACGTGTATGTATTCATGTATGCATACCGTAGAGTGTATACTAAGTATGCGTATTTGCATTGCTGTGTTTTGTTTCTGAATGCAACGTGCTACGTTTCATGTAAATGGTGATTTGCTTGTCCTATGAGGAGAGTCATCTCGTCTTTCGTTGTCTTTTTCCAGTCTCCAGGCGTTTCGTTTTGGTGCTTTTGCCTTAGTGCAACGTGTTCGTTGCTTTGAGTTTATGCGGCTTGAAGAATTACTCAGCGTTGTTATCGTTCACCATGCAGAAAATCTTGTACAGTGTGGGTCCGTTTACGAGCCCCTCAGTTAACACTATTCTACCCAAAGCATGGTATCTTAAATCACTTGACGGTCCCAAAGCTATTAATGTGTTGTTAACATGCCTTCGAAGGACCCTAGTACAGTTCTAAGTAATGACCTTTCAGCATTAGCTGTTTGCTAAAGTCGGGTTTAGACGCTTTTCATAGGAATGATGTGGCGATTTCGCATTTTGAGTCTATGCTGTTTTCCTTTTCTATCTCATAAATTGCGGAAGCATGTGCTAATTGACATTAACTGGAGTTCTAACTTATTCTGATGACCATTTTTTAATGAAAACAATTTCTTTAGTCTGTAACTAACTCAGTAGTCAGCGAGTTGCAAATCATGATGATCTCTTTGATCATGATTCTATCGACGATTGTGACAGTATTTTGATTTAGATGATGATTGCCAGGATTGTGATTATCATTACTGTGTTGCTAATCATGATTCCTGTAATGATCATCTTAAAAGATTGTGTCTTAAGATGATTTGTGATTATCGGTCATTATTGATTAGCAGTAGTGATTACCGTGATGATTAGGATTCTGTCTTTGGGGTGCACTTATCCTGATGACCAAGGTCTTTTCTCATCGTGACTTGTGTCATTGCCGTGACTGTCATGACAATCGCACAAATGTAGTTGTGACGAGTTTCGCATTACTTGCTTCCGTCTAAGTATATATATGCATGTCAACTAAATTTTATTCAAGTATTAAAGACGCTGTTTGTCAAAAGTTAAGGGAGCGTTAATACTTAGTGTCTGGAAAACTTTTGAAGCTATAAGTAATTTCATTCGAATGTTTTGAATTTCACTGCATGTTCACGCTAAGTCATCCCGCTTGTTTTGTACAATAGGAATAATTGTATTTATATTTCGTCCCAGTTTTAATCACGAATGTTTGGTATTATGTGGCATTTTAGACGATTCAAATGACGCGTTCACTTCAAATAGTTGCCATCGATTGGCAAGTATTTATTAGACTATGATTACGCTTTGAAACCTGTTGATTTATCTGTGATTTCTGGCAGTTTTTGTCCTGGGTTAGGGGAGAAATTTGGTCCGAGAATTTCTGCTCCATGTGCACCCCCAGCAAACTTGGTTATGATGAGTCGATTACTATGCTGTCAGTGGAAAGACGAGACGGCGAGGGAGAGGATTGGATTGGCTGACCTTCGTATGCCTAGGCCAAGTGTGTGAAGTCGGTAACACTACTGGTTTGAACCCTTTACGTTTGTTATTGGAAAGTGTTTTGATTCTTTTTGCATGCAATTGTTTACAGGCGAATATGAAGGGCGGTCATTCGATGTAGTAGCACTTAGTGAATGGAGCGGATTAAAGCAAGCTCAACATATTTGGCTGAACTGGACATTTTTAGGGTGCAAAAGAAACAAGTAATTGTACAGTAAACACAACAAATTATGCGAAGTTGTAAAAGGCTCTGAACAAATTACCTAAATTACTCATTTGAATATGCTGGTACATAACTTTTGCACATGCAGGGACGTTTATATTTAGAAGTTTCTGTTATAATTCAGACTTATCTTGCTGAAATCAACCAGAAATGTAAATAGACAGTGTTGATGCTTTAAATGTCATGTGTCCTGTTATTGTCATTTTTGTGGGCCTGGGACCCCAATAGGGGCGTATTTAGGGAGGTTTTACGGGTTCAAACCTCCCAAATAATTTTTTCCCATGTATTTTTTATGCAAACTTCCATTCTGAAATGTTTTGTAATAAAAAAAAGTACATATGTAAGTATGTAAGAAGGAAATAACCCTAAAATCTGAAAAATTGTGGTGAATGACTAAAAAAGTCATCAGTTTCTTCGGCAACTTACATAACACAAGTTACAAATTATGAGATTGGGGCGAATGACTAAAAAAAGTCATCAGTTTTATCGGTGGAAACACACCCCTGCTTCGAAACCGAAATCAGTTTTTGGCTATGCCTCTGGGCCCCAGAGTTTTACAGAACAGGGACAACCACATTTGTTAATGTCGCTCTCTGGAAGAGCTGCTATGTAAATCAATAATTATAATTACAATTTACGAAATGGAAATGATGTTTAATTTATTTTGTGATTCCTGTAAGACGCCGGAGCAGTTCAACGAGCGCCGACAAGGAGTCAATTCGCGATTTGCTGCAGGTTTGTTTGTTTGGTGTCCACGGGTTTAAAAATATTTGTTAGTTGTTTTTCTGTGTTAATTAACTCCTATAACTGACTACTACCTTGGCATTTCTGATGAATGGTGCTTCCTGTGGTACTACAATGTTGTGATGCTGAATTCATAGGGTTATTTGAACGTTTTTTTCGTATTTTTTAATTTTTTATTTGTTTCGTTAAGTCTACACTTGAGGATGGTGACGCCCCATTGTTTTTGGTTCTTTTTTAGATTTTACTTTTTAAAGCGTTTCTTAGTTGTTTCTAGGTTCATTTTCGAATGTTTCATTAATTAAAGGCATTTTCGAATGTTTCATTAATTAAAGGCATGTTCTTCTTCTTGTCCAGAAGAAGGAACATTTGGTTAATTATGCGTTCGTTGGTTGGTCTGGAGTTTGTGCTGAGGTTTGCAGGTTCAAGCAGAATGAGATGTTGAGTGGGAACATTTTATTGCAAAGATCAGTTGGGACCAAAATGCCTTGACGACCCGGAGCCGTACCGTTTGCTTCTTTGAAAATAACCATACCATATTATAGCATTCATTCGTTATTACTCCTAGCAAAATAGAATACACGACTAGTGACATAGAGTTTTCCCATACCTAAATACAGTATCCCCTAGGCCCTCTTCAAATAGAGCAGTGGCTCTTAACCTTTTCAAGGGTGCTGAACCCATGACCCCTCAAGTTTGAACAATAGTTTCTGGAGTAATGGGAAATAAAGAGAGATAAACATTTGTATGAAAATGTGATACAATATGAACACATTCAATACAATGAAATACTAACAGGTAACTAACTGTACTAAATTAAATGAAAGGCGAACTATACAAATAAAAAAACAAATGGTTTTTTACTTAAACTCACTGAGTAGTAGTGGGCTTTAAGAGGCGGTATAAAAATACACACATACACATACATGTGTATTTCAGAGGATCTCTGCCGAAACCTTGGCTGTGGCTCACCGAACCCCAGGGGTTCAGTCGAACAACGGTTAGGAACCACTGAAATAGAGTATACCCCTAGCGAAATAGAAAATCCCCTAGCAAAACAGAGTATCCTCCTAACGAAACAAAGTACCCCCTAGCGAAATAGAGTATTGCTGTAGCAAAATTGTGTATCCCCTAGCCAAAGATGGAGCATTCCCATTGCGGAATAGAATATCCTCCTAACGAAACAGAGTAGGACTACCTCCACTGTGGCTTGTTCGCCAGACGCCAGTGTAGGCTTTTCAATTTCTGTCTTGAAAATACTACCGTTTACTGAAGTATCTGGACATGAATTTGTTCAAGTATGACATGAAGGATAAACATACTAATATATAATTATGATAATTTTACGTCTGCCTGTATGTCTCTCTGCGTGTCTGCTCTTTCTGTATGTGTGCCTGTGTCTTTCTGTTTGTCTGGCTGTCTGTCGTATGTCTGTACATGGTGTTTCAATAAAAAAATTATCCCCATACGTTTTTTGCCAATATTTCAGTCAAAAGTGGAAATTCTTTAATACAATTTTACAGGTTGAAAGGCAATTCATATTTACATACAACTACCAAATTTCACCAAAATATTTTGAACAGAACAAAAGTTACTCAACTTTTAGTGACGTCACCTACTGTTCTTTGATGGTTTAAAAACGTCAGGTTTTTGATAATATTTCCACTAAATGTGAACATTTGATATTTCCGCAAAATGTAAACATTTATGAACGAATGAAATTTCACAGGCTTAAAGGCAGTTCATACGTATATATAATTACCAATGTTATAAAAATATTTCAAACGCAACAGAAGTTACAGCACTGTTTTTTTAACGTTTGTTGTGCTACACTTTTTTGATTCATTATAATACTGGAGGTGTTCTCGCTAAAGTTAGTGCTGTAACATTTGTTGCATTTGAAATATTTTGATAAATTTTGGTTGATATAAGAAAATATCAATTACCTTTTGGCTAAGTCTGTAGAATTTCATTGAACGATTTAAATTTTAGCTGAAATATTAGCTAAATTGACGTTATCATTGATGGTCAAATGCCAGAAAACAAATTTCTCGACCAACTTGCCCCCAGTTCCCCTACGTCACTAAAAGCTTAATAACTTTTGTTCTGTTTGAAATATTTTGGTGAAATTTGGTTGTTATATGTGAATATGAATTGCCTTTCAGCCTGTAAAATTGTATTAAAGAATTCCCATTTTTGATGGAAATATTGGCAAAGAACGTAGGGGATCATTTTTTATTGAAACACCCTGCATATCTGTCTGTTACATTAGCATAGGCAGGACAGGATCGAAGAGCACCATGTGGCAATATCCGTTTGTAGCCTGCACCGTGTTGTTGATGGTCTGCCATCACACGATGTCGAATGGTCATTGGAAGGAAAGAGGAACAATGAGAGAGTTGGGCTTGAAGGATGCAGTCGATGTACTCATGTCGTGACTTCTCGCTATGACGCCTGATGGCGCCGCTCGTCCGAGGCAGAGATGATATAATTAATCTCTTTGGTCCGAGGCGTCGAACCCAATAAAAAAGACGAAGACAGACGATTACACACACACACACATACACGAAGTGAGTCATATTGACGGACAGAGGCGGACAGTAAGACACGTACAATGAAATTGAGAGCGAGTACATGTATAGACACTGACTGTTGCAAACTCACAGAAAAGCATCGTAATAAACTGAGACACGTCGAGACACTGGAAGACATATAGCCATGCAAAGCAAGGCAGACAAATGGAGAGATGCAAAGTATTCAATGGTTTCTTATTGAACAAGACAAGGGCACATCAATAAACAAACAAGGTTAATCACCGCACCTCATTGTCCCGCATGGTAGTTTAGTGGTGAAGGTCGCCGCCTTGCAACCGGTTACAGGTTCGAATTCCACCCGACGCGTAAAGACCTTAAACAAGTCCTTCACTCACAATTGCTTGAGACGCTTCGGCCTGTTGACTCCGACACACCTCTGGGTTGTGATCGGGACCGCCTCTGAGTAGTAAATGGACTTAAATAGGCGGTATAGAAATATGTTAGTAATAAAGAAATAAACATACCATCCGTACACTAAGTACTGTACTAAGTAGTGCAAGGATTGAGCAACCATTGATTTCTTAATGGTATAGGCCCTAAGCTTAAGCCTACTGACCAGAAGCGTCCACCCTGTGGGAAGAATGAAGCAGAAATCTTCGTAGCCTTTTCAGGGGGGGGGGAGAAATTTGTCAGGTAAACAAAATTATAAGAACTCTGTATTAGAGTGAAAAATTTCGGGCGCATTTTCGCGTAAAATTTATAGCCTAAATGACTTAAGAAAGATCAAGAATTTTGGAGGGAATTTAGGGAAGAATGTCATGAAATGTAGAACTTTTCTGTTGTTTTTCGGACCTTGGCTGTCATTTTTAGACCTAAACTTGACTTTTTAAAAAAAAAATGAGTGGTAACGCTGCAATTGGGGGGAGGGGGATTTTATGAAAATGGGGAATGCTTAATAGGCTTAAGGGGGATGGACGCCCCTGCTACTGACCACTGGACACAGATGTTGATTATGGGATATATGGACTAAGTTTTAGACCAGTCGCTCTTCAACGCGGCCTTATTCAGAGCACTATGCTGGTAAAATTGTGTTAAAGAAAACAATGAATTAATTAATTAAGTCTTACTTAACTAATAATTTTCCAGACTGCAGACCATACATGTTCATAGATTAACCTACACAGTATAAATTATTAGCCTATTAGGCCTATAAGTAAATTGAATTATGCTGCTACAGCTTACAGCATATAATAAAAACAATAAAGTGTACGCCTAATGATGACCACAATCGCTCACTTGTGCAGGTTTATATTATATAATATACATTGCATAATCATTATAGGCACATTATAATCCACAACAACTGTGGTCTTATGCGCAATTGCCTATTCATGTCGGCTAGTAGGCCTATCGCAGAACTACCGTTTTAAGAAGTTTGTGACTAAGTATCTATTATACAAGGGTGATGGGAATGTCATTTTGTTGTTGAGGATGTCAGTATTGTCAATATCTTTTAATTGTTCTTTTATATGGAGACTATAATTATCTAGGCCTACAATCCAATCATGCATTTTCAGCATAACAATAATCTCCCGTTCTTAATACCATTGTTGTTAGTAGAGGCCTAATAACAATCATCTCCAGTACGTTTGATCAACTTTCATAGGCTACAGTACTGACAATACACAATATGATTAGCCTAAATCTGTAGCATTTCTATGTCCTCAATTGCCTAATGCAAATTGCCTAATGAAAGGTTGCGGGTTCGAATCCCACCCGCCGCGTAAGGACCTTGAGCAAGTCCTTCACTCACAATTACTGAAGCGCTTCGGCGTGTGAACTCCGACACACCTCCGGGCTGTAGTCGGGACCGCTTCTGAGTAGCAGGAGACTTGAAGGGGCGGTATAGAAATGT
>JAQFXW010004636.1:0-10925 GCA_034693945.1 Dendrobaena attemsi
TGGTCGTGTCACGTGACTAGCGGCTCTTTAGTTTTTGAGATTTCAAGGCCGCCAGGCGGTCCTCTAGTCACTTCGAAGTTTATATCCACAATATGGTCGTTGGTGCTCGAGAGTCGACTGTGTGTTTTGGACTAGGGTGTTTGGGTGTCTTTGTCTAAGTCAACTGTGAAGGCTTCTTTCTCTGCAGGTGACCCATGGACAGTTGCAAAATGAAGTGAGAGACTACAGCTATAGGCCTACAGACCATAGAAGCAGACAGCAACCGAGCCTGGAGAAACCAGAGGTGAAAAACAAGTTATTTGGGAAATTAACAGTTTTGGGGTTTTATGGTTTTTTGTTGAAAGACTTTCTGATTTCGGATGGCGACGGCGTGAATACAAATTTCAACTCAGATCTAAATAATTCAGTTGAGATTTCCGACTGATAAACACAAAATAATTCATACATGTAGCACATTGTAGCAGTTAATTTTATTACAGTTATAGTTCTTATTCAGTGTTTTAAGCAAATAAATCAGTGTTCCTAAATTAAGTTTAACATATTAAAAATAAAAAAAGACAAATTAATTTTAAACCAAGCATTGAAAAGCGATTTATCTATACCTCTTCGAGAAACCAAGTTCCTTGCAGGAGTATAAAGAATGTGGCGAAATTGGTTTTCCCCGTTTCCATTTCTTGGGATGTCCGCCGGACACGCCGTGTCGGACGTGTCCGTGTCCGCGGGCGCGTCCGCGGACACGTCCGCGGACGTTGGTTTTCGCGAATAACGGCCAATTTGGGCGGGAAGCCGTCCAATCAGATTTGAGTTTCATGACGTGTGACATTTTCTTAGAGTTTGATTGGTTTAGAAGTACGCAACTGTGTACCACGTGATTTTATCGTGTATAATTTTACTATATAAGTCTGACATTTGCTTCAGTTAAGGTCTTGATTTTGGGAAGGCTTCGGTCAGCCACTGAATAAGAAGAATTTGAATATATTAAACACGAGTCCGGACGTGTCCGCGTCCGGACGTTGATACTGAAGTGTTGGTCTTCGAGTGTTAGTGCATACAAGGGTCAGTGCCCGTGTCCGGACATCAAGTGTCCGTGTCAAGTGTCCTTGTCCGCGGCCGTGTCCGGTCGCGTCCGTGTCCGCCTCACGCAGAAGAGTCCATCAGCAGCAGCCTAGTAAGTCCACTGCCAGACAGGAGTGGCCGGACCGATTCAAGGCAGAAACACGAAGAGAGAAGGAAGAGAAGAAAGCGAGTTTCGTTACAAGAACTTCAGTTATTTACTCTATATGTGTAGGCCTATACCTGCATGGAACTGGCAATCCTCTCAGCGGTCGCATCTAGAAATTCAGTAAGGGGGAGGCGCAAAAATTTGGCAACTCATCTTCCAAAAAATCTGATAATTTCTTTTTCATCAATCACACATTTTCTTATTTTCTTGATAAAAATACGTTACGGTTAAATTGGGTAAGCATTGAAGTTAGGGTTCGGATCACTCCCCTCCCCCCAAAAAAATTGAGTAAGAGAAATTGAACATAATGAAAACTAAGGGAAAGGAATTGAACTTCTTATATAGGCTACGATATACCACTGTCCGATTTTAGGATTTTACAAATGATTTTACAAATTGTCATGAACACAATTAAAATAAAGAAAAAAGCAACCTGCTGGAGTCTGACTACTGTAGTATTCGAGCACAGTGTGAACAAAGCAAATTTAGAAGAGGTCCAGGATTAATATTCAAACTAATCGAAACTATAAGATATAAAACCCAAAGACGGTAGACCTAAATTATTTTAAAAATGAAACAGTTGTAAGACTTTTATCTTTGTTAAATTGTTGTAAGATCTTTATCTTTGTTAAATTGTTACGATACATTATCAGAATAAGTCTGAATTACTGACTAGCCTATATCCTACAAATTAGAAAATTAATATGCGTATATTTAACTAAAAGCGACTAACGGGCTTTGCTCTAAACAAACGTCAGCACCATGCGCACTGCTCATACACTATTTATGTAGCGCAATAGATAACTAGGCCTAAGTTGTTTCATTATTGAAGATTTAATTTTAATTTATTAATAATTTTAAATTGATTAGCGTAGAAATTATAGATCCGCCACTGAATCCTCGTCCGGCCAACTCTTGGCTTCTTAGATCGGTCCTGTGATGAAAGGTGTAAATGTATGGCTCGGAAACGGATGCTGTGGAGGTCAGGGAGAGCTCTTCACAATGCATAATTGCATACACGATACACCGCACACACGCATATACATACACACTAGACGTTTTATACTGCAGGCCAGATAAATAGGCCAATTTGCAGGACCGGATTAAAAATTTGCATAGGCCTCGTTCCAAACTGTATTGAAGATCAAAATTATAGAACAATATATAGGGTTGTCTAACATTTTATAACTAAAATAATGGCTAATAACAGTAGGCTATTTGAATGTATACGGTAAGCATTATATGCATTATTGCATTTTTAAAGTACTGTAGTGTAGCACATTAAGGGTATAGGCCTGCGTGGTTCCATGAATCCATGGAACCTTGGTTAATCTGGGCCTATTAGGCCTTCACGTTTAAATATATACTATACACATGCAGGAATATTGACTAACGAAACGGATGCCACTGAGAATCATGGTACAGAAGAATGGACGGAGCCCATCTGGAGCGAATATAATTATTGCCTATATATAGTAGACGCAGGAGCAGAGGTATAGCCTATAGGACGTGGAAAGATGAGATTCTGTTGGTTTTCCATTAGCAGGTCTCTATCCAGAAATATATCAGAGGTGCTGCGAACGGCAAACTATTGACTTCAGTCACCAGAGAATAGCCATGTAATCGATTTCTAAGCGATACTCTGACCTCGCCTGACTTGTATACTTTCAGGAGAATGAGATCCTGCCCCGTTGCGTGAAGCCGTTATACGAAGACTGTGCAGTATATGCCTATATACTTCGCTACAATGGTTCGATTCTATAAAGCATACATGCAAAGAGACGGAAGATAATGTACAGTGCAGTTAATCAATTTCTCTCCAGCAACATGGTGGGGATTCTCAAATCTCCGTCATGCATGGGTATTCATCATAGGGGGCCCGTGTCTATATAATAGGGTCTAATGAACAGCAACAAGCACGCTGGCATCCTTCACGGCAAAGTTTGCTTTAAGTTGTCCAGACTGGTCAGACAGATAGCAGCCTTGTTTCGAACAGTTCTCGGTTATTGCATTGTATTCAAGTATTTATATAGACCACTCTAATATGCACTGTTCAGAGGTCTCAACCAACGTAAATGCATGGTTTGAAGTATGTATGTCTATAGTTTCGAATCTATAAGCCCTACCCATCGATTGTAACAGTGCTGTCCAGTCCACGGGTCGCGTGCGGCCCACGGGATCATTTTGTGTGGCACACCTGAGCATGCAGAGCTTTTGTAGTCTGTGTAAAAGCGATGCAAAAAACAATTTTTGGCGTATTTGCATTGCATAGAGTTTTTTTAAAAGTGAATGTATGCGTAAAAATGTCGTCAAGTAATTTAGCGATACGTATAAAAGCTGAAGACATGAGCAATGACTAAGAAAATAAAGGTCATCAGAATTTTTAGGGGCGCTTATAGAAGATTTTCTTTGGAAATTTTTAAAGAAAAGGTCATCAGTTTTGTTGGTCACAATTCACAAACGGTGCGGCCCGAGGCTTGAAGAATGGTCATTTTGTGACCCGCGTATAGCCAACAAGGTTGGACAGCACTGGATTAATGGAATTATAGGAATTGAATTGAACAAGGCGATGAACAGTTGAACACGCCACTACACCACCATACCAGATTTTGAGCTGTTTGTACTCAAAATACCTCCAATAAGTTTAAGAAAGAATTCACACCTTTTCTCTCCAACCCCGAGATTATAACAGTGCACTAGCTCAGTGAACTTAATTTCCATAAGAACAATTTCAACGAATGTATATATATATATAATATGATATTGAATGCGAGAATGTTATAAACATCGTTTTTCTGCTGTGCTTCCGAAGTAAACGACTATACATGTATATAATTATCTGCATGCATTATAGGCCTAATGCTGGACATGTACGGCCTGAGCAATGTATATACAATCATTTGAGAATCGAGTTAGAACTGACGCGTATAGGTATATATATATATATACATATATATATATATGGGCCCTATATAAGCTACTGGAGAGTGACGAATAGGCCCCCCATATAGAACACCGAATATACTGCCGTGGATATAGATGAAACTCGGTTGGCTCTTATACAATTATTATTATAGGATTATAAGCTGTTATGACTTGTTATGTAAGCCTACGTCTGTAGGAAATAAATCGCTTTGACGGGGTCTGATGCACAAAATTGGAATTGAATTATAACAAGTCATGTATAGACTACAAGCAATCCAAGGTTAGCTATTATATGTGGACCGATCAACGACCATTTCCTTCAATGAGCTGCATGCGACACAAAAACTATGTGTAGGCATACATAGTGCATGCATGGGAATATGGACCTACACGTTATGGAGTCGCTGCAGTGCATTGGGTTAATTATACTAAGCCTACCGATCGATGTAAGGCTTACAGTTAGTTAGCATAATAAATGTATATACGATCTTATATTGTAAGCCACATGAAATACCGAGGACCTTGTCATTCTTTATCAATTGCCGAAAAGGAAAATATACGTGATAGGAATTCACTTGGAAAGCACAGACTCCCGCCATCAATAGCGTGCAAACTGTTGACATGAGAATCGACTTAGAAGAGGCTATTAATAGCTCTTGCAAATTGTCTGTCGTATGTAATATGTATAGTTGTTTACACTATACACCACTGATATTCTTATATTGCTGCAAAAACAGGTAGAACCGAATCATTTCCTCCGTTAGCCTATGACGGGACGTACTTTAAACAGCCGATGATAAGACGCTATTTTATGATGTAAGCGACAGCACGAAGTAAACAGGACGAACGTTACTGGTAAACACTGCGCTCGGCGTTTGTTTATGCGACTGCACATCTTTCTCATCTGTTTCTATGACAGTCTAACGACATGACTGCAGTGAGTGAGCCATCCATCGGTTGCCGTGTGTGTGTCGTCTTATGAGCGCCAACTGCTTTATGAGACCGTAAATCCAGACTAGGCCTATCTCCTCCTCCTGCTCTCGATTGTTTGTTTCGCCTCTGTGCTGCCTAGAGTCAGACGGGCGAAAGAATTACGACCGACTCTTTTGCGCGCAGATTGTCTAACGCCACCAGATCGACCGTCGTTTCTTGCGATTTCACAAGACTCAGTTACCAAAAATCTTTTCCATTCATTACTTTAAGCTTATATATTATGGCGGTCAAATGTGTCATGCTAAATTCCAAGCTTGGTTGTTTTCCAGATGGGAAACAGAGAGCCTTAATTGTTTCTGAATGATTTAAGCAATGGGCCTATACTTTATGCCCTTCTTTCTGGTTTTCTTTTACCGAAGTCAAAGCTTGTCTTTCTTCGCATACATCAAGAGAAACAATCTGCTGTTACTTACGTTGATAAATCATCAACTTGACGGACGAAAGTGCCAAAAAGCAAATTGAGACAGTAATTTGGTTGGTGCAATAGTTTGGCTGGTGCAAGAGCTTAGCTGGTGCAAGATCGAGTTTAGCTGGTGCAAGAGTTAAGCTGGTGCAATAGTGGTGCAAGAGTTTGACTGTTGCAAGAGTTTGGTTGGTGCATGTCAGACTCAATTGTCAGCATTAATTTCCTCTAAGATGAAGTTCTTTTAGGTAGAATGTGTGAGAAACGAACGCGTATGAGTGAGCTATTCTGGATCAGTAACGGTAAGCAATCTGTAATTTAATGTCCATGGAACCTTAAATAAAATCTAAAAATTTATAAGAAATTACACTTATGAAACTAAAATTGCAAATGTAAAGACAGATTTGAACATTTATTCATGTTCCAGCTTTTGTGCCCAACTTTGCCCAAGCTTTCTCTCATACGGAAATATGTGTCGTCTTTTTTCGGTCTTAGTGTAAAGTTAAATCTCATATTGGTGCTTCTGAATGGTTGCGCTGTTTTTCCGCTGCTTACAGAATATGGCACTAAAATGTGCACGATTATTATAAAACTACATCGAATGTAATCTTCTGACAACATGAGCCTTACACTACATACATGTATTGTAGATAAGCCTTTCGCAATTGTAGGCTAATCGTAAACCCAAACGTTTTAAAATCATTTCTCTATAGAGTTAGGCGCAAAGCAACCATTTATTCCAGTTTATAACCGGGGTCCAACAAACTGGAAGCGCCTCTGATTAGGTTGTACTGAAAGAGGAGCTTTATGCTTTATAAATTTATATATATTTATATATACAATACAACCGGCGCTGCGTCGCATCGGAAGGGTTGCCCAGAAATCGAAGTACATTGAAAAGGTCCTCATCCGGTTGCCGGAAAGATCAGATCTAAGTAATACAGCTGTTACGGCGGATTTCAATGAGGACTAGACTATATAAATATATGTATGTATATATAGGCTAGGACGGATTAGGGTTGGAACTGCGTTGCAAGCCTATGTCGACT
The DNA here is from genome assembly GCA_034693945.1 of Dendrobaena attemsi. NCBI lineage: Eukaryota > Metazoa > Annelida > Clitellata > Crassiclitellata > Lumbricidae > Dendrobaena > Dendrobaena attemsi. The sequence continues at coordinate 6,593 of JAQFXW010004636.1, forward strand.
GCAGGGCTAGATGTATCGTTTCGAAGTTCTTGGGTCTACAATACAGGCCGTCGCCATTGCACTTGCGAAAGTAAATATTTCAAAGTCGGTGAACGATACAAGTCAATGAAATGTTATTTACTCCTATTGTTATCTGGTAAGTATGTCGAGCAAGCATCGAATGGCGACAGGAATCCTAATGTTATAAGTGGTATACGCACGATGATTGACAAAAGACTCAAGATTACCCTTTCATCACGCTACAATACTATAGCTTATGAAAGGGCAGAGTATGCAGTTGATAACCCTATACCGCAAAGGCACACACTTCTACACACCCGCGCATGAACGCTATATACACATGTAGGTCTGTAGGGCCTACGGTTCAACAGTTGTACACACAGCCAAATCTGCCTCAACAATAACTCTTAGCGAACCTGTCTATGTCAATTTCCACTTTGCCAATATTGCCACCGATCCAAATTACTGTGCTGCTAAGATCTGCGATCAACTTTTTAAGCTAATGCCAACCAGTCTTGAAAATATTGTGCTTGAATTTGAAATAGAGAAGCTACTGTCAAAAACTAAACTAACGTCCTCAGGAATAGACAATATCCCTTATTGGGTGTTCCGTAACTGCTCTTATGAATTGGCATCAATCGTAGCGCATATTACAAATCTCTAACTCAGTAACGGCAAACCACCAGCATCCTGGAAACACGATCATGCTGTATTTATTCCAATTCCCAAGGTAACTCCTCCTACAAGTATTGCTTATTTACAACCCGTTTCAGTCACTCCGATCCTCTCTAAAATAGTCGAAAAAAATAGTTGTGCATCGTTTCTTGCTTCCTGCAATTCCTCAGCAAGTTTTGTCTGATCAATTTGCTTTTAACCCTTACAGAAGCACCACTTGTGCACTTGTCTATCTCCTGTACCAAATTACCAAACTTCTTGAGCATAACTCACATGTTCGTTGTCTTCTTATTGATTTTTCAAAGGCATTCGATTCCATTCAACCACCTCATTCTCCTTCAGAAACTTAAAGCCTTTAATATTTCCCCTAACATCTTGAACTAGATAGCTAACTTCCTAAGTGGCCGAACACAATCTGTTAAATTAAATGGAAAACTGTCCAATTGGCTACCAATTATCCAAAGTATTGTGCGGGGACCTGGGTTGGGACCTGTTCTTTTTTATCATATTCATAGCAGCTCTCTGCACTTTATGCCACGACAATCAGCTATGCAAATATGCTGACGACTTAAGTTTGCTGAACCCTGAAAGCGCGTGCATTGGATTATATGCAGAATTTGACAATGTTAAATTGTGGGCTACTCTAAACAAACTCAACATAAATGTCTCCAAGACAAAGAAGATAATCTTCAGGAGGCCAGAAATCCAGCGCCCTTCAGAACGCTTCCTTCCTCTGCCCGGCATATTGAGCAGCAGGATAATGTCAAGCTGCTTGGAGTCATCCTATAGTCTAACCTCTCTTTCAATAGTCATATAAACTACATTCTTAACATAATAAATCAGCGATACTTCCTTCTTTACCAACTAAGACACCAGTATCTACATAATTATATCAAAGCTGGACGTCATTTTTCAGGAGATAGTCATTTCCAGAATCATGTATGCATTACCCGCCTATGCTGAAGTTATCACCGCACATGATATTTCGCGCATTAATGCAGCTCTGAAAAAAGCACGCAGATGGCAAATATCTGAGCAAAATCCACCATGTCGAAGAGCTGATTGTTCGATCAAACGGAAAGCTCTTTTGGAAATTGCAGATCCTTGACCATTGTATTTATCAACTCTTGCCACCCCTACGTAACGACAAATAGGCCTACTCGCTACGAAAGAGGGGCCATCCTTTTACCCTTCCGAACGTTAAAACAAAACTTTTAAAAAATTGTGAGCAATGTAAGACGTAAATGCATATATTATATATGTTTATACATTGTATAGGCCCTATATTACCTGTTCGATTGTTCTACGTCGCTCATTTATTCGCTAACCAGTTCACCTCTTCACTCTTTCATTAGATCGCTCTTTCATGCACGAGCCAACTCACTCACTTACTTATTCACTAATTCGCTCACTCACTTACTCATTTGCTCACTCACTCGCTAACTCATTCGCTCACACACTTAGTCATTTGCTCACACACTCACTAATTCGCTCACTCGCTAATTCCTTACTCACTCATTCACTCATTTGCAGCATCACTCATTCATTCATTCGCTGGCTCGTTCACTCATTCATTTATTCACTCATTCACCCATGCCATGTGTTTATATCGATATAGGCTATAAGGTTGGACATATAATCTTTATCTGTTTGCCTACTATCTGTCTTTTGTCAACCGAGTCTTATTTGCTCCCTTCCCATGATCTGTCCCTCCCCATGTTTTCCCCCTCCCTGTTATCTGCCCTCTTCCTTATAAGATCAGATGGACATAAAAGCGGTCGACCGATTCAGAGAGACGCTGCAATAGACAGAGTAATGTGCCATCCAAGTCAACCCCATCCAACACAGATGGATCTTCTTATCCAGATTCTCTCGTAAGTCGACAATTCTGCCGCTTCAAATGAGATGACGGCTGCCATCCGTCTATCTTCGCACCTCCTCCTCCTCCACCACCCCCCACGCCACCACCCTTAGCAAGAGCATTCAAAGACCACGGTCTTCTGATTTATTCCGGTTGAGTAGACCCACATAGGCTGCACAGATACGATTCTAGTGCGGATTATTCTGATTCTTGGAAGTGGACGAAGAGGCCTTTTTTAGAAATCTGACACCATGTTCATGCTACACATACAGATGCGCTAAATGAAAAGTTGCAGAAGTACTGATTGCTTGTGATGTGCTCAATAACACGTATCAACTCAAACTCCTTATGACATTCTAATCATAGCTGATATCCGACTGTTTCAATATGTCTCCATCCGTTTCCATCTGTTTCCATGTGGTTCAATCTGTTTCCATTTGTTTCCATCTGTAAAAATCTATTTCAATCTTAAAAACAGATGTTTTAATCTGTTTCAATCTGTTTCCATTTGTTTCCATCTGTATAAATCTATTTCAATCTTAAAAGCAGATGTTTTAATCTGTTTCAATCTGTTTCCATTTGTTTCCATCTGTATAAATCTATTTCAATCTTAAAAACAGTTGTCTTCTGCTTATCTGTTTCAATCTGTCATTTGTTTACTCGAATATCGGACCATTTTCTTCTGATTTTCTGTGATAAAATGTCTCCATAATTTCTGTGACAGCACAAAACTTCAGACATCAAATCCCGCTTTATAGTTTGTCAGGTGGTTGCTCTACCCATCCACACAATAATCACTTTTTGCCTCTTTAATAATCGTTCAAACGAATCGATCAGTCTGTCTGCATGTTTGCCTGACTGTCTTGTAACTTGTTCCTTTGGTTCTGGCCATTATTCAACCTCTAGCTGTCAGTTTCGATTATAAAGGTATATTCTCGGTCATCCTCTTTTATCCTCTGTTATTATCCTCGATCATCCCTTGTCAACCTTTATTATTCTTGGTCATCCTCTGTCATCCTCTATTGTCCTCGATCATCCTCTGTCAACCTTTATTATCCTTGGTCATCCTCTGTCATTCCTGTCTTCGACTAAGTATTTAATTGACTGGTTAGCACAGCTTTGTCGCAGTCGGTCGAGAGCCATTTGCACCTAGCGACAAGGAAGAAACCCGACTTACTGATGTACATGGTGTTTCATAAAAAAGTAACCCGTGCAAATTCTGATAATATTTTGTCAACAGTAGGAATTTTAAATAAAATTTTACATGCTGAAAGGCAATTGATATATGTATAACTCCCAAATTTCACCAAAATATTTCAAACATAACAAAAGTTATTCAACTTTTAGTGACGTCACCCACTGTTTTTGATGGTTTGAATAAGTTTTACTAATAGTTTTTTGCCAATATTTTCGCCAAAAGTAAACATGTTTTAATGAAATTTCACAGGCTTAAAGGTAATTCCTACTTACATATAGACCCAACGACAAAATTTTATCATAATAATTCACACAGAGCAAACTTTCAGCTTTATGTTCTTGCGTTACATTTATTGAATCATCAGGGTACAGAAGGTGGATTCGATAAAAGTGATTCAACTTTTGTTCTGTGTGCAAAATCTCGATAATATTTGGTAGCTATATGTAGAGATGAATTTCCTCTAAGCACGCAAAATTTAATTTTTAAAATTTACTTTCGGCGGTAATATTAGCAACAAACTAACGGGGTGCTTGGTTAGTACAGTGGCTAGCGTGCTGGACTGTGTTTGCAGTTTAGTCGTTAGCGTGCTGTACTGTCAA
>JAQFXW010004637.1:0-10924 GCA_034693945.1 Dendrobaena attemsi
AGCAGGTGCTTCTGAATCGTTTCATCGATCTCTTTCGACTGCTTACGAACTATGGCACGTTAATCTCCACCATTTTTTTTAATACAGTACTAAAAACAGAAACTTTCGAACATGGCAATTGTGTCGCGTATATACTGCGGGATCTTCGAAATCTCAATCTCTCTCGCAAGTTAACAAACCGTTCTGTGGATCCCCAGTACATTTTCTTGGTTTAAGTCTTCCACCAAAAATTCGACGTTTTCAACAGTGCGCACATGCTTTGCATTTTTGGTCACTGCCAGGTTTTCAGTTCACTGCAGTGTCAGTTTCGTCGGTCGTTTTCAACTGTTGATATAAAGGCATGCAGACACCTTTTACCGACTTCCTGAAACATACACATGTAGCTGAATTCTTTTGTGCTCAACCCAACAACACCTCAAGAAATACTGGAATTGAACTTAACTTTAAAACCAACTCACAGCCAGGGTCATGACCGCCTATAGATCCATGCATTATTTACTCTGATCTCTAACTGATTGTTGCTCCCCTATAGCGGAGATAATTAACTGCTCCTTTGCAACAGGTATTGTACCTGATACTATCCATGTTTACTCTAATTTTCAAACAGGGTGAAACATCAGATCCAACCAACTACAGGTCTATATCAATACTACCGATCTTTGCTAAAAATATTGAAAAAAGTTACGTATAAGAGATTTAAAAACTATATTACTAAGATAAACATTCTATATCCTTCTGAACATGGGTTTATACCCGGATACGAACTTCTACGTCGGAATCGAGAATGTACCCAGACGAAGATTGCCAACACGAGAAGTATAAAGTCACATTGGACCAGAAATGCACGAACTGTAGATTCGTTCTTTTGTAAACAAAAAACAAAACGGCAATTCCCCTTCGGCTACACGGACTACCGTCCCTTTATAGACGCGTGTAGACCTAATCTCACACATGCCTGCCTCTGGAGACCATCCCGTCGCGATCACCGAAGCGTATCGGAAGACTGTTATAATAGGAACGAACCAGTTTGACTATAGCTCTTATCCCCCAATGCTGGCCAGGTCCTAACAATATATTTCAAACGCTCCCATCACCGTATTGCTATATATTTTACCATTACGTGTGAATGTATAATTGTATATGTATGTATGTATGTATGTATGTCTGTATGTATGTATGTATGTATGTATGTATGTATGTATGTATGAATGTATGAATGTATGAATGTATGAATGTATGTATGTATGTATTCATGTATATATGTATGTTTGTATGTATGTAAGTGTGTATGGTGTATGTATGTATGTATGTATGTGTAAGCATTTATAAAGCGCCCTGGGTTCGTGAATCTTTGATTGTTGTTAACAGAGCATGCAGAGGTCAAAAATGGCCTAAGATTTGTTGACATAATTAATGGAATAAATGGATGACCCTGCATGAGATATTCTACAGGGTATAATTTATACGCTAGGCTATATATGGGAATGGACTCTGGTTTTATACTTATGACCTTGCAAAGGACATTTAAAATGCATGACTTTAGACTATAATTAGGATACAATTTTATATACGCGTACGATATTTATTGCTGATTCTATAAATTTGTTACAGCTTTACTGCCTTGAAATAGTATTGTTGTAGATCAATATTCAAAATGAAATTAGGCCTATATACTATTATGTCAAATTATAGCACTGATGCACAAATTGTCAGCCATGTTTGCTTCGTGTGTGTATTAATGTATAGTCATGCATGATTCGATCAATTAAGCTGGTAAAAAGAGGTTGAATGTAATTACTCGCATGCAGAAAGACATAGGCCTGTAATATCGAGAAGATCCTCCAAGAATAACTCGCAATATACCCTCGTTGCACTTAGATCTATTTATACATCGTGCCATAACAGAAGGTGTATCTAGACCTATAAATATCATTCATAATTATATATGCTTCAATTCGAATCTATATAGAACCTATACATGTTTGATGTTGGGTTCCATGCGTGTCGATAATTGCTTGTATCGGAAGTCATTCTTCCAAGAATAATATTGTGTTTTCACTTAAAAGATATAACAAATATCCTTCCTATATTATACAGGTCAAATTAATTGGTTCATCTATACATATATAGAGCAGCAATCAGGAAATAAATTTGGAGTCACTGAGGCTGCAGACTGATCGAATTATTATTAGGGCCTATACACAATATGTGTAGAATTTTCAATATGTATAGGCTATACACACACGCAAAAATATGCATCGCACTCACTCAACACTAGGCCTATATTCAGAGCTATGATATGCTTTTAAAATTAACATTACCTTAATTGACATATATTATATAATTCTATTTTTATGTTCCTATAAATAAGTAGAATAAATACACTTACATATCTACATGTCTATATGTATATAGCATCCTTCTATTTATAATGCTATCCACTATGTTGGCAAATTACCGTAGTTGCATATATACATAATATATATGATGTATATATTATGCATGCAAAGGTTTCGAGCATTTGCAGTTACAAGCATAATTATAGATGCATGAGACTATATATAAATTATATGTGTGTGTATTATATTACATTAGTAAATAAGAATAAATAAGAATTATGAAATGTTATTAATCCGAAATTTCAAATCTGCTTTTATTCCTTTCCCTTTCTCTGCCCTGTCTCTCTCGATATATGTCTTCCTTTGCCTCTCCGTGGCATCTGTCTCAACGTGTCTTTGTCCTTGTTCTTATTGTCCCTTTTAATGTCATTCTATCTCTGTCTCTGTCTCTGTCTCTTTCTCTCTCTGCCTCTCCGTCTCTGTCGCTGTGTCTCTCTGTTTCTCTGTCTCTTTGTCTCTCTGTTTCTCTGTCTCTATGCCTCTGTCTGTCTCTATCTCTCTGTCTCTGTCTCTGTCTCTGTCTCTCTTTCTCCTTCGCACTCTTTGTCTCAGCTGCCATCCCTATGGAGGAGGAAGAAGACGAGCAAGAGCAGGAGGAGCAGGACGAGGAGAAGCACGAGGAAGAAGAGAAGAAGCAGGAAGAGGAGGAGGAGATGAAAGAAAAGTGAAACTCAGCATCTTCGATCGCTTGTCCATTTACCAGTAGCAGCAACAGCAGAGCAGCAGTCGGAGCAGCAGCGGACATGGCGACCTATAGATGAAGACAATCCCCGTATAACGTTGGTCAGTGAGGGGCTAAATGATTGAAACCCCGTCGAGTCATTGTCCGGTCGCTCCATTAGCCGACCGGGACGTTATACCCCCAATCCGTTTAATCTGCCCCGTCGCGGTCGCCACCCTCCGCTCCATGCAATGACAACAAGAAACCCTAGACCCCGTTCGTCCATCTGCTCCGTCTGTCCTTTCATTCTCCACCCCTCTCCCCTTCCTCCCTCTAACCCGCACCCTTTCCCCTACGTGAGCATATTCCCTCTCGCGACCCACGGAAGGTTAGAGGAAGAAATTTAATTGGGATGTGACGCTTTGAAACTGGACCATGCACAAGCTGCCTGCCTCCATCTAGCGATCGCAGATGAATCTATATTCTATGTCACAGCGGCAATTCGTTCACTTCTGCGCTCACTATCTATAGAGCGTAGGCGTACTTGGATTACACTTATTTATTTTCTGTACTCTCATAATGGTTCCTAGGCCATATTCCTTGTGCTTTTGTGTTATTAGAACACAAAAAGCACAAGAAATGTGGCCCAGGAACCACTATATTCTTGATGCTTGTCAATCAATCAATCAGCTAAAATTTATATAGCGCTCCTTCAAGATATCTACTCAGAAGCGCTCGTATTATAGAGGTGAACCGAAGAGTTCTTATTTAAATAATATGTGCTTATGTGTTTGCTAAGTTGTTTGGACCAACAAATGGTTATCTTATTTTATCACTTATTGACAATGTTGTGGTTTGTATCTGAAGCTATATCTGATCAATGGTAGTGTGGCCTGTCCTGACGAGCCCTTCATCAATGTTCCTCCTTGACCATGATTGTTGGCTTTTTCTGTAAGAAAATAGTGTGGGATACAATAATGCATCATCTCAGCTATACAGATCAAGTGAGTGATAAGTTACGCTTTACTCAATCTATGCAGTGTATACACAAGTATCGGGGTTTACTGAAGTCTTGAAATACTCCTTTCAGCACTTAGATAATTAGAGGGTTTAAAGATGACAGCTCAAAAATGTCAAAATACTATTGTGATTGTGTAGAAGTTCAATTTTTCGGCACATCCCTCCCACACCTCTCCCATACACACCTCAGCGGGAAATCGTCCTCCTGTCGCTCGCTCTCCTCCCCAAACTTGTCCCCCCCCAACCCTGTAGTACCAAGTCCCGCCTATGAATACGTGGGTATAAATAATGTGTGATGATGCGATAAATTAATAGTGCACAGCTGCATGTGTTCGTGTTTATTGTTCTGCTTGTGAATGTATTTATGCGTCCTGTTGTTCATAATTATCTATCGGATCGTGTATACATATGATGTATACCTCAGTGTTTACATTCATTTGTGTTTACACTGCATGGAACCCATGGGGAGACAAGCGAAGCAGGCATGCAGGCCTACTATACAATACACACACAAAATGAAGATAACTGTGTATACCTATACTCCTCGGTTAGTCAGTGGGATATAATAATAGTCAATAGCCGAGCACCGAAGTAATACCTGTAAATTAATTCTGCAGTTATAAAAACCACGAATCCCTTTCCCTTTCAATCAGCGGTGGATATAGCGGAATCCCTTCTGACACCCGTGGCCCATGCATGGAAGGCTGCAAATTAATTTTCTTCCAGCTCCGCGTCCTCGTTCCGCGTGCGCGTATACCACCTTCTCTGCGGGTCGCCTCCTAATACGTGCCGAACGCATCAACAAAGCGACGTCACTGATGAACTAATTACGACATTAAAGGTGGGTTTGCAACACTTGGCGCCGCCATCTTGCCCCTCGCTCGCCATTTCCGTTCCCTTCATGTCAACTTCCGGCGTCGTTGGCGGGGGCTCTCTCTATTTCTATTTCTTTTTCTCTGCATCGATACTATACCTGACGACGCGTGGACGTCCAACTGATCAGTGGACGGCGTATATTGGTCGAGCGATCTCATAATGTGTCGCCCGACCTCATGATATAAGCTGCTTTGAAATTGTCCAATTGTATGAAGCGTAAGCTTATATGCGTCTCTATCTGTCTAACTATATATCTGCCCGTCCGTCTGCTTGTCCCTCTGTATATCTGCCCGTCTGTTTGTCTATCTGTCTATATATGTACATAGGTATACCTGTCCTTCTAGATTTCTGTGCGTCTGTTTATCTGTCTGTCTGTCTGTCTGCAGTTTACATCTGCGGGAAGTATAATTTCGTCCTTATTGAGCTAACAGCTTGATGTTTCCGTTTGGCTGACGAAGTTTCGTTCACTGAAGTCTGACGGCATCTCCTGCATGCATGGCACCCGCATCAGTAGCATTAGCAGCAGCAGCAGCAGCAGCAGCATCCGACGAGGCTTGAACAGGCGCACGGCTGATTAGACGCGTCTTCTTTCGTGATGAGAGTATGAGATGGAGATCCTGGGGATGAGGATAGGCCGAGGTAAGAGGTGAGAGAACAGCGCATCAGGGGGAGATGGAAGGGAGGAGGAGGAGGTTCCATAAGAAAGATCGAAATGAAGTTGAAGGTTAGGCCGTATACTCAGGTCATCGCTGTCTTGTCGTTGATTGGATACGGGAATTACGTCATTCATGAGCTGTGATCTACTGAATTCAATCAATAATCAATCGAAATTTCTATAGCGCCTCTATTTGCTGGTATAGACATTTGAATCTTGTTTCTACAGGGTGGCTCGGAAAAGAATGGCCCACCTAAGTTATTGGCCCATATCTTCGACAATAGTGGAAATTTTAAAGTAGAATTTTACCGGCCGACAGACAATTCACGTCTAGGCCTATATACTATGGCTAAATTTCGGCAAAATATTTCGAACAGAACAAATGTTATTCAATCTATGGTGACGTCACCCACTGTTTTTTTATGGTTCAAAAACGTTTAACACTTTTTTGCTAATAGGCTATTTCCGCCAAAAGTAAAAATCTTTTAATGAAATTCTACAGGCAGTTCATATTGACATATAATAACCAAATTTTATCATAATATCTGGAACGAAACAGAAGTTACAGCACTTTATCTTGTAACATTTGCTGCGTTTCCCTGTTTTGACCATCAGAATACCGCAGGTCGACTCACTAAAGGTACTGTAACTTTTGCTGGGTTTGACAAATTTTGATGAAATTTGGCTGTTATATGTATATATGAATCACATTTAAGCCTTTACAAGTTTGTTAAAAGATTTTTATTTTTGACATAAATAGTAGCAAAAAACGGTTAAACGTTATTTGAACCTTCAAAAAACAGTAGGTCATGTCACTAGAAGTTGAATAACTTTTGTTCTGAGCGCTATATTTCGGTGAAATTTGGTAGCTATATGAAGATATGAATTGCCTCTCAGTCCATGAAATTTTATTTGAAAATTCCTACTTGTGACCGAAATATTATGAAAATCCGTAGCAGGGTCATTTTTACGTAAATTTTTCTGAAACTTTTAAATAGGGAATAACTTATAATAGTTAACAAGCTGTAATTTTTTGAAGCACTGATACTTTTTCATAGAAATTTTTCAGAAAAGTTGATAAATATCTCCCCATAAGAACTGAAATTTTTATTTAAGAAACTCCTCTGATTGCCGAGAAATTTCAGTTCGTCCGGTTAGACTTTTCTTGAGGCACCCTGTATATCAATCAATCAATCAATCAATCAAATGGAAGTTCTTTAACTGTCTGCACGTAAACTAAATAATTGATTGAATGAATTAGATGAATGAATGAATAAATAACTAGCTAAATAAATAAATGACTAAATGCTTGAATGAACTGATGAATGAATGAATAAATAAATAAATAAGCAAATAAATGATAAATGAGCGAATGATCTGAATGGATGGACGAGCAAGCTAAATTTAGAATATTGCATGAATGCCCTCTTATTACGTCGGTCAATTAGGTTTAGCCTATATACTCCCAAAAGAGTGGGACTGCCTTCGTGGATAGACAGACGTTCCATGAACCGAAGACGAATCGATTGATAGCAATAAATGTCGATTCGTATTTCCCAAAACACTAATCGAAATATTTCCCAAAACATTTAATACAATGTTACAATGTATATATCCTATATATATATATTATAGGCTACAAGTCTATTTCTATAATAGGCTATATATAGTAAGTTAGTAAGATATATACACTCAGTAAGTTTATACATTGATTGTCGACAGTATACACATGTGTATAGTATAAAGTATACAACTCACTTTGGTATATATAGGCCTACGTATTCAGCCGTAAACATGGATCACATATAGTCCATGATACTTATAGTCCATGTATGTATACACAGGCTATATGTGTAAGCCATTGTGTATTGTATATATGCCATTGCCTGCGTAGGCTATACACTGCAGTCATGGGCCATTGATATCGCAGTATATAAGGAGTTGAATGTGATGCACGGCTATAATGCGATTCCGAAGCATAGAGTCTTGATTCAATGACCCTTCCGATCTTATTACGTATCGCCTCCGCATGAATAGAGGAGTTATGGAGCGCTAGGTTGGCGTCATCCGTCTTACATAATACTCTCGTCTCTTATACAGTTACAATAATAATAATGTGTATACTACTCTCGACGCCGATGCCACACTCTTAAAAACAACTACACTCCAGCTAACGTAGTTCATAATGTAGTACTATACGTAGCGAAAGAGGGTTGAGTCTACTTTCAGTATACTGCATGATCTGTCTTATAAATCTTATATTCTTCGTGCCAGTGTTTTATCCATTATACTAAGCCCTCCTCCTCCTCCTCCTCCTCCTCCTCCTCCTCCTCCTCCTCCTCCTCCACATGTAGAGCACGTGTGAGTTAAGGACTTGCTCAAGGTCCTTACAGAGTGGCTTAAGATGGATTCGAACCTGCGCAAGGCACCGAATGCCACCACTAGACCACCACGTCTCAAACTGTATACCGTGCACAGTCCACCATGCCTGCTTCTTCTCCTCTTCTGATTATACGTCTACTTATCTGTCTCCATACCTGCATGTATCTGTCTATCAGTCTGTTTTCTTATATTTAAATGACACTCCCCATGGACTCGTCTTTCGCTCAGCCTGCCATCTCTGCCTGTCCGTCCTTTTGACTCCCTATCTGTAAATCTAAGAAATCTATGTCGTCTAAGAATCTAATAATCTGTGTACCCCGGTGGGCAGGGCAGGGCAGAGGGAGACGTGAGGAGGGGCTCCTGCCGATGAGGTCGTCCCTGCATATGCTGTATAGCATGTGAACACCTGAGTTTGATTAGGAGGCACAGCCTCTGCATCGTCGACAAATTAGAGCTTATCGAAATCCTCTTTCGTCGTCCGTTTGGAGTTCAAAGGTCGCTTCGGTCGCCAAGCGATGTTGACCAACGAACAGCAACACACGATACATACGACGCCAGCGACACCCAGCGACAGCGGTCACCACATCACTTCCAGCATATATTACATGTATATATATAACTATGAATTATGTATATTATTACAATACACGGCAATAATCTATATATATAATAATTCGAATGCATATATAATATAAAATATTAAAATATTATAATTTGAGAAAACGAGAGATAGACAGAAGGAAAGAAAAATAAGACTGCATGACATACAAAAGAAGCAGAATTTTGATAAAAAGAGAAGCCAATAGTCAGATAGACCGACGAAAGGAAAGGAAAGGAAAGAAAACAGACAGACAGAGACAGAGACAGATAGAAATAGAGACAGACGGAGACAGAGACAGATAGAACACAGACAGACAGGCAGAGAGAGGCTATAATTATAATATGAGCTAGGCCTATTTAAATCAACCTACTTCCTGTTTCTCCTCCATCTCCTCTTCCATCTCTTCCTCATCCTCCATCTGATTAGTCCTCTCCTATGCTCTTCCTACTTTTACTACTCCTCCTCATCTTCTCCTCCATCCATTCCTCCTCCAATCTACTCGTCTTGTTCTCCCTCCTCTTCCTTCTATTCTTCTTTCTTCTTCCTCCTTCTTATCATTCTTCTCCTATTCCTCCTCCCTCTCCTTTTATTCCTACTCTCCTCTCTCTATTTCTCCTTCTCTTTCTTCCTCCCACTCCTTCTCCTCTTTCCCCTCCTATTTCCTCCTTCTCCTCCATCTCCCTCTTCTTCCTCATTCTCCTTCTCCTCCGTTTTCTCCATCTCCTTCCTTCTTCCTCTGCTCTTCCCGTGACCGAGCACCATATACACTAAATAGCGCCTGCATAAGATAAGCTGCACATGAGCCTCGCGATGATGATGGCGCAGCAGACAGAAGATTAGACGTCTAATACGATTGATGGCCAATCAGTTGTTGCCGCTATTGCCTCCGGCAGAGATGAAATAATATCTCGCATCGAATGGTTACGTATTTAGTGCGTCTTCGCTCCACTCCATTATACTCTCGTGGATTTCTGTGAGGCTTTTGACGCCGGCGGATTTGCTGTCTAATTAAAAGTCCGCGAGCGAAAGCTGACTGAATCCAACGCACAGTTGATGTACAACAATTTAGTGCTTATATATAGCCTATATATATATATATATATATATATATATATATATATATAACTAGTAGTGCAGAGAGAGCATTGAAACAGACAGGGTATACTTTAAATCAAACCTTATTTTCCAGACTTGCATACATTATTTTGTCATATATACATGTGTTTGGGTTGGATCTATGGACAAATTGAAAAATTCAGTCGCAAAAGTCACGAGAAGGTCATTTAAGTCAATAAATGATTAAAGACCGAGGTATTAAGACTGATTGATGTCAAGAGTCTTTCATAAGAGATATAATTACAGTATCAACCCATGCAGTCTTATACATGTTATGTTCTAGCCATGGCATGCACTTCTTATAGGTCCGACTTACAGAAGGATGACTACTGATCACGTGCGTTTACCTGATCTAGTATGCATGGCCTAATATCAAGATGCAACAGTTTACTTAAAAGGACAGCAAGGTTGCAATTTTAATCGAAATCTCAATTGAAAGAGAACGCAAAATTTAATACTATTAGACTATTATACGTCATTGTAATAATGCCATTAACGTAATTGTACCTGAAATACTGCAAGTATATTGAACTGTATCGATTATGTGATTGCGTTGGTTGTCTCAATTTATTGAAAATTAAGGATTAGGCCTACAGGCCGTAGACAAGGGGTGTTTAAACACCTCACCCCGCGAAATGAAAATATGACATTGTAAAAGTTCGTTTTTAGTGTGAAAAGATAGGAAAATACGAGTTCTTGGGAGTAAAACACCTGCCTCAATGAATTAATGTAAAGCAAAATTTCTTAGGACCTGAAAAAACACCCCCCGAAACAAAAACCTGGCTACGGCCTTGGATTACAGAGTATAGTGGAGGGCTCTCATAAGTTCATATAATATAGCCTGCTCAACTACTTTAAAGTTGAAAACATTCATTATTTTTTAACCTATCTGCAGGGCTGGTTGTAACCAGGGGCGGATCCAGGATTTCTGATTAGGGGGGGGCGTAAATACTACCAATCCAATACCGTATATAGGCTATATATTTACGGGATATATATATATGAAATTAGATCATGCAAAACTAATAACGGTACCACCGCCTTACAGCACCGCTATAACGGATAACGATACCACCGCCTTACCACACCGGTATAACGGATAACGGCACCACCGCCTTACAGCACCGCTATAACAAATAACGGTACCACCGCCTTACCACACCGATATAACGGTACCACCGCCTTCCAGCACCGCTATAACAAAAACGGTACCA
>JAQFXW010004638.1:0-10924 GCA_034693945.1 Dendrobaena attemsi
ATAGAAAACTCTGTTCCTTGACTATTATTGGCTAGTTATCTAGAATAATAGGTCACTCTATGAATAATTGATTAGCCAGTGAAGACATTGAAACTCCATGTACACCGTAGAATATATCCATCTACACAACAGTTCTTCTTATTCGCAAAAATAGGATAGAACTGGTACATGAAGTCTTGCGGTCGGAGCATCGCAGCTTCAATTAAGAGCTGATCAGCCACTGCGTAGTGCACAGGGATCTTCAGCAAGTCCCTCACTTGCAATAACATTGCTATAGGCATCTCAGCGTGTTAACTCTGACATACCACCACGCTGTAGTCGGGACCATTTCAGAGCAGTAGTAGACTTGGAAGAGTTGCTATGGAAATGCATGAATAAATAAAATATAAAAAGCCCGAATCCATTCAATTTTTTTACTGAGCCTCAGATCAGGGAATGGCAGTATAAATGTTTTGATCACTGATCAGTATATAACTATATATATATACAATAGACGCAAATTCAGTTCGATGGCTGTTGCAACCTGTAATTAGAGCCACATTAAGCACACTAAGCAGTTATTACCTATGTGGCAGTTTCCTTCGTGATCCACTTTGATGACTTGATTCGCCACACAGGCATGGCTTTCGAGTGTACATTTGTTGGAGTACGTGACTCCATCGGTGCCACAGACTGGGGCAAATAGAGTTATGCAGATAGTGTTGCAGACACACCTGGGTTCATCGTTCTTGTCCGGGTGACACGTTGCTCCATCTCGACACTTCGTAACATCACAACTAGGCTTGGTGACTTCATAAAAAAACAGAACTGCTCGTAATCGCAACATCCAAACATATAGAGCGCCATTCAAAAGCCGATTGTGGGGCACCATATCTTTCATGAGCACTGCGCCGAGTCAAAGAGCTTATCGAGAATCAAACAACAGAACATCAGAGACTCGCTTATCTCAGATAATTTCTGCGGTACCTTCAGCCTGTAGAAGGTACCGCAGGTATTTTAATGCAGGTATTTTAATGCAGGAGTCTTGTCTACTCCAACGGTCTAGTAAAGGCCAATTAGAAGATTACTGCTCTTAGTATATGCCTCTTACATTGCAGAGTGAGTTCACCTGTATCAGACAGTGATGTGTCTCCCTCTTTCAGATCCAAACAACGAATGAAATGTAACATTTGGACGAATAATTAGACAGTTATTAAAATCATTCATATGAAATCTCGCAGCCGGAGCTGCGCGGATTCGAGTCTGACCTGAGCCACTGCGTAGGGACCTTCAGCATGTCCTTCACTTGCAATTGTTCGAGGCGCTAAACCGGGCTAACCCCAACACAGCCGGGCACACCTCAGGGCTGTAGTGGAGTCCGTATAAGAGTTGTAATGAACTTGAAAAGGCGCTGTATGAATAAATAAAATATAAATTAATACTGATTCCCTTTGATTTTCGCTGTGCCTCAGTAAATAAATTGCACAATAAAGGGGCTGATTAGTAGAGCATTTCTATTGCTGTTGCAACCAGTAATTATATGAGCCATAATCTGCCATATATTAATAGCACCTAAGCAGTTGTTAATCTTGTTACCTTTCTCGCATTCTTTTTCGTGTTTCACCCCGATGATTTCATTGGTCACGCAGGCATGGCTGTTGAGTACACATTTATTGGAATACGTTTGTCCATCAGTGCCACAGACTGGCTCATGCAGAGTTGAGCATCCAATGTTGCAGACGCACCTCGCTTCGCCATTTTCCACTTTACACGTTGCTCCATCTCGACACTTTACATGGTCACAGGCTTCGGGAAAGAAAATGGTTCGTAATCATCGATTAACTTATTGAAGGCCATTCAAAAGCCAAGCACCATCCAATTCACAACAGCTTGATTGAGTTAGAATTAGGTCTCAAAATGGTAAAAGTACTCATCAATTGATTTAGCTCTTAGTTGAGTCCGAGGGTTATAGGAAGGCAAGGGTTAATTCATTCTGAACTTCAATAGAGCGCCTCTTAAAGAAACTACTCAGAAGCTCTCCCATCTCAGGGGCGACCAAAGAAGAAAGACTTAAAAATTTGTAAAACCGCGATGGATTGACCAGAAGTAACGAGCAGAGGCGGAAGACTATTCCACATGGCGGGGCCAACAACTGCAAAGGCCTTGCTCTGTTCTCTGGCCTGGAATGACCGTGGAACTAATATATATATATATACGTATATATATATATAAATATATATATCACATCTCTTCACAGAGCGAAGCACCCGACGGGCTAGGACCAGAAAAAATACTGGGCGACAGAGTTCTCTCAACTTACATAATGGACTTGCCCTTAAACTCAGTCATTGTGCAAAGCTTAAGCAACTTTATTTTCTCAACCTACAGGTGGTCAGCTGTTAATCGACCGACAGGGTTAATTAAGGTCAATGCATACAGCTGTAGCGAAGCATAGCGGAGAAAGGGAGCAAGTGGAGGAAACTTCTTTAAATGCATGAAGATTTGACCAATACAACAATATTATCCGTCAAGCTAACCACTATCATGACTATTATGAGACTCACAGTGAGCTATTATCGTATACAAATCAAAATGTAAGTGCAGTACATTGCCAAAGATTCGCACTAACTTCTTCAAAGCCTGCATGATGGCATGATGTGACAAATTGCGTGAAGTAATCGCAATTGTGACCGTACGCCTATGACTGCATACGCCTGACAGTTATTCCGGTTGCTATCGACGTCTAAAGTCGCTTAGTCAACAGATATGGACAAAAACTGTGTAGGGAATACAAGTTCGAGTCCATGGCAAAGGCAGTAGAGAATTCGAGGTCAAGTGCCGCTATAACGAGTGTTATTACCCACGGATAACCATGTTTTGCAATTGTCAAAGAGGATTGTGTTTCTGTAATTTCTTAGGTTCAATATGTGGCAAATGTGGTTATAGGCAACTAGTCACGGAGCGACAAACCCCCGAGTCGTGAGTGGCATTGTCCCAGTAGTAAAAATCTGTGCAGCTGAGAAAATTCCTTAGAATAAGCCCTAATAATGGTCTTAGTGGTTCAGAAGACACAGTCTATGTATGGTAAAGCCACTGTATTAAACTAGCCAGCAATGCTTAATAGCCTAATTTTCCTGGTTTCACCTTAAAAGCTGTGATAGTATCTACTGAAACCATTCTATCATCTAGACCATTCCGCATAGAACCTCTGCCCTTTCATTGTTCCTCCGAGTTTCTTAAACAGTTTATACCTGTGTCCTCATTTGCTTTATTTTGTGCTAACTTAGAGAAGCGCTCCTTCAACTAATTCAGAAGATGAAGCACAGCCAAGGATGCAACGGGAGACCAAAGCAGCAATGCGGTAGAACATACGCCGTTGCATAGACAACCAGATAATGGAGAATATCATTCATGAAAGCAGAGAAAGGAGAAACCTTAGGTAAATGTGCAATGAGCCGAGCAGCAGAGCGGAGGACGTAGTCCAAACGTCCAACAACAACCCCAAAAGGAGGACCAATAGTTAACTCGACTTGTGACAAACGCATGAACATGAACGACCCGATAATTCTAGTTAATCGTCAATCTGTATAGTGTCATTGCCATATACATAAACTCCTACGAATCAATAGATTCTTAATAGTTCTAGAAACGAGAGAAGGCAATAATAATGGCAATGTTGGTTGGCGAATTACGCATACTATGTACGTATCTGGATCAGAACATTTGCACAGTGCCACTGTGTTGTAGCTGACATGAGCGATCTAGCACAGTTGTCTAAGAATAAATGAATAAATGTCTCTAAGGTTGAGAAAGACTAAGACACCATGTACAGCCAATGAATGGAACAGGCGAAAACAGACAAACACCCTCCCCCCAATGCATGTCTCTGCCTCTACAGATTGAAACAAATTGAGTGAAATAATTTAAGCTTACTTTCAGCCAGCGATGATTCAAAACAGAATGCGAGAAGGAGAAGCAAGATTCCTCTGAAGGTCATTCTCCTGTTCATCATCATCGTCACGTTCAAAAATAATCAATCTGCTCTCGATATGTCAGCAAAAGCTGTTTTCTTCCCTAATTGAAAGTACAAACAATAGTCACGGTTGGTCAGTTTTCCACTCGACCGACTCTAGTGTCAAGAGAATTCCTACTCGTACATAGCACTGTTGTGGGTACAAAATCAGCGACAAGTCTTCAAGACATGCTCAATGGAGGCCCCAGATTAACGTCATACCAGCACTGTTCAGTAGACATGGATTAATCGCAGTTCCAGTGTGTCCACGGACTCAGCTTTACTATATATTTGACAGAATGACATATTTTTTAAAATGGTATATACTGATTTACATTCTAATAGGTCTATTGTTCTTAACCATTAAACCTATTTTAGTACATTATTAACGGCTTAACATGTTGACTGTTAGGAACGAGATATCTCGTCATAAATTAGGTATGCCTGCACGTGAGGGACGAGATATCTCGTTCTAAAGAACCCTGTATTGATATGCTTAACAAGGCAAACAATGGATCTTGCCGTCTCAATGGTCTTTGACAGCAGTGATGCATGTCTTATTAGCATTTGAGTCGATTCAGCACAGGCTGTGATCCATTAGACCAGCGGCAAGCGCCGCGAAGCGTATAGAGTTTAAATTATGACACGGTTTCTGCGCGTTGGAGAACAATAGACCCGTCGGTGTCACTGTAACCCCCATCAAATGGTCAGTTAGATTCTTTTGCCGTTGAAAGAAATTTCCCCTCGCGGGGAATGTGTTAAGAATTCAACTCTCAAGTAAGGAAAGATGCTATCAGGACGACTCATCCTTAGTTCGTCAGACTGCGTTGTAAATCGAGATGTAGAATGTACGGGCGCCCATACATGGCTGCCATATATTATTAAATTCGATTTCTATCCGATTCGTTCATTCATACTATGTCTGTAATCATATTCTATTCTAGATTTTGACAAAGATTTTGGTCGTCATAGTAAAATGCAAACGTTCTTACTTGACGTCCTGAGTTTCGTGCATGGAATGAAGAAACAGACACGATACTTATAGTAAGAGCAGATTGAATTGACACAGGTGGTCCCTCTAGATTTCGAATCACGTCGCAGATACATAATTACTTACTTAATTGTAGGCCGACACCTGCTGCCATGTACCGAAGCACATAGTCATGTATTCGTTAGTTGAAAATGAAAATCGTTAAAATTCAATCTCAGATAATAATTATATCGTCGCCTTCCAAATATTGCCCCTTTTCAGTGTAAACCAGCTGCTGGTATTATTCCAATTGGTTTGAGTCAGAAGAACGTCTGAATCAAGATCTAGAAAGGTGCTTGGTAAATTTCAATTGATTGTTAATATAATATGGCATACTTTGACAATTGACATAGTACAGTCATGTGAAGATGGGATTCGATTGTGGACCGACAGTAAAAGGACAAAGTAAAGCTATTCAGAGTTACAGGGTAAAGTAGATCAACTGCTGTAATAATTATGATGGGCTGTACCAATCTGATAATTAATGCTGTTGATGCTTTCGTTAAATCCACGATCACCCGACCTAAATTACAGTTCATGACCTCATAGCTTTTGTATGTATTACATGAATGGTAGTCCGCGACCAACACCAAACTGTACAGCCTATGCTTTTTAAATATAAAATGTAGAAACAGATAAATAATTTTGTGTCCCTCAAACATTTTCTTTCCAGTAACCACATGAAACTAACAGTATTATAGGTCTAACGAAATAAAATAAGTAGCCCAATGAATGCCATAAAATTATAATTTTCAATAAATGAAATTTTATGAATTTTAGAATGTATAGGGACGCATTCGCACCAGATTGCGCCAGCGGCACTGCATTTCAGTTGTGGGCAATGATGAGACGAAATGTTTTGTCTCATCATTATTCATCTGTCTCTACGTTTTATAATGTTTTTGAGTCTCAAACGGCTGAGAGTCGCTCACTCACAGAAGCCTTTCTAAAACAAACCTAACTACCGATAAAGGAATAAATCTGCTGTCCTGTTAAATTCTTTTTTAATATTGGTTAGGGTTAGTTAAAGTTTTGGCTTTTGCAACGCAAAGTTTCACTTCAATTATAATTCTATGTTTAGGTCTACTTCCCGAATCAATGATGACACAAGTATGCTGCCTAAATAGGAGTATGAATTTAGTAGAAGTTGGGCTTTGCTTACAATAGGAAACAGGACTATGTACACAAAATAAATTCAAATCATCTGAAAATAATAGTTGACACCATGGTGACAATTTAAATAAAGCGCTTGATCAACAAAGTTTTGACGATTTAATAGCAGACGATGGAATAGGAAACTAAATCACTAGAATTTAAATAGCGTCTGTTATCATTATATCGCACTAGGTTTATACCAGGAATAATAACTCGAAACTAAGTGAATCATTGCGCTGGAAGATAAAGAAGTAATATCGATTACGCGTTACGATTACGACTAATTAATATTATAATTATGCAAGTTTGTTCAAGTCAAATGTTAGTTGAAGAATTTCCAAAGTATTGTCAAACAGAAGAGTAACATATTTTGTCTTTATCGTCAACAGAGATTTGCAAGAAATTAAAATAATTATCATTTCAATACTACGTTTACGACAACCACAAAAGGCGATTGTCAATTATACTAGAAATGTAAAATTAAATTACAGCAAGACATAATAATTATGTTGCATCAAAAGTCTCAAATCTATTCAATTATTCATCTTTTTCATTAACTTAGCATTAACAGCATTGGAGTTTGATTTCACTTCTGAACTGCTCTTTGCCGATGCTTTTCAACTTAAGCTCAACTATACATGAAATCATGACGTTGTGTTCTTACAATGATCCGATTTAAGTGGACATGTGAATTCATGAGATAGTGTTGGCTACGCAATGAAGATGGAGCAAGCATCTCTACGTAGTCTTTGTTCAACAAGATGTCCGACATTGCTAGCAAATCTTATTATCGGCAAATTGTCTACCACATAAATTATGGGTTAGAGTTAAGTCGAATTCAAGGTATACATAGTTACAATATACGATCATAATCATCATCATGCTGTCTCCTCAACCTAAGGTCCCCAAATTCTGGCCTGGCACTGGAAATGACAAAACAACCAGGCCACAGTGGACTTGATTTTACATAGCACTGATGCTGCCGGAAGAGAAATTTTTACAATTTACATGTGCAACATATATACAACAGCGTACCTGCTGAGAGCAATGAAGAATCCGATCTTCACATATCCTGCCTCCTTCTGCATTGCTAGCCATCTGAATTAGACACAAACACTTGCTGACATGATGTGACATCAGAACATTTCTGTGGCCTTGTATTAACCCAGAAGTCTTAATGTAATGAAGTCTACGTCAATTAAAAATTGCGTCTCTTATGTTTCTTGTCTCAATCTGCAGCAGACTGCGCTCTGTCTCAGCTCGAAACAATGAATGAAATATAATATGCAGCATAGTTATACACAATCAAGATCATTAATATTGAATCCCTCTGGGTATTGCTGAGCCTCGGGTCAATTAATGGCAGCCTTAATTGTCATTTCTGTTGTCTCGTTTGTCTTGTGTCAGTTGGAAAATAAGATCGCCCACCCTCACTCCTGGTTTAGCTGTACCAGGAGTGTTCCAGCACTTAGGCCAATAGTGTAAGGCGAACCTGCTGTAAAGCCGACCTGCGTGTCGTGCTATGCGGGCCGTATTTCGTATAACCTGTATGTAACCATACAGCATTCTTGTCAATACGAATATAATAAACGAATATTATTATTATTATTTATCGTCACGGGAGAGGCGATGGAGCATTGGATAAGACAAAGACACTCGCCGTTTATGACACGAATTCGATCCAGGAAGGACTCCACAGGACGACTTGCAAATGAAACG
Source organism: Dendrobaena attemsi (assembly GCA_034693945.1). NCBI lineage: Eukaryota > Metazoa > Annelida > Clitellata > Crassiclitellata > Lumbricidae > Dendrobaena > Dendrobaena attemsi. The sequence goes on from JAQFXW010004638.1 coordinate 7,896, forward strand.
GACGTCTTGCATGGCTGTCAAAGGTTAAACTCGACTCCAGTATGTCTAATAATAACCTGTATCGCTTCCATTCATACGATGTCTGTAATGACACTCTGTTCTTGTCGGTATGAGTTTAACGAATGAAGACTCTTGTCATCACGACAACAGAGGCTAACAGTGTTGCAATCAATAACTATGAGGCACATTCAGCACAATATAGACATGCAGTTGTTACCTGTTGGGGCCACAGTTGGGCATGCTCCATCGCTAACCACCGTGATTACTTTCTTCCCCAGACAAGCAGTAACGCTGAGTACGCACTCATTCTGGTACGTGTGTCCATCGCTGCCACAGACTGGTTGATTGTAGTAGGGGCAGCCAGGTTGGCAGTCGCACGTTGCATCCCCACTATTCACGTCCACTATACAAATCATTCCAATTCCTTGCAGGTGACACGTCTCTTCATCACAAGTAGAACCTTCGTAAAAGAGACAATGGTTCGTGAAACTTCTGTTTCGATTCAGACAGTGGCGTGCATAGCAAGGTTTTTGAGAGCCCTTGTGCAGAGCTTCGGTGGTGGGCCCATTGCGCCCCCCTGTGATTTAAAGGAGAAATCTGGGCAAAAAGCGCTGTTGCATAAACTTACGACGTAAATCAGTTCAGATGATTAATTTGTACAAATTTGCGACAGTGCCTATAGTCAGCGAAGATTCCTAAAAATTGACATGGTTGTTTGCGTAAAATTTATAATTTTTTTTACTAAAATCACTTTTTTGGACATTCGGACTTCAGTATCTGTTAGCAGCCAATGCCAATAAAACTAGTTATACTGAGTGAGCATAGAACTGCGGTGTAGGCCCCTACATGTGCATTGCAGATTTAGGACCTATAATAGGCTAGGATAAGCTGGTTGATTACATTCTAAATGTAAACAAATATATGTGACCTCGGCCGAGAGAAGGTACCACTTGTCGCTAATGGACTTATTGCCAGTTTCCAACACCTGATACTGTAAGGAATTCGAGGTAAAAATTTCAGCCTGATTGCTCCAAAATTTATGCACTTACCGTCTTTTACAAATTAGAACTTGAAGAATAGCTGTATGTACATGTGTATATATGTATGTATATGTTATGGATATAATACTTTAGACTACTCAGCAACCTTCTGGACATCTTAATATAGCACGTGTAGAAATACCCTGTGAAAGAAATGTACCCATGATGTCTGTTCGTCCATTGGATGAAAGAACCAAAATTCGATGATTATTCATGACCTCAGCTATAACGTCATTTTCTACCTCTTCCAGAAAGCGACAAGTGGTACGTTCTCTCGGCCGAGGTCACATATAGGAACCTATTCTGATTTCTGTCAGAGGCCCCTCTGACCGCCGAGGGCCTTTGTTCATTGTACAACCTGCACAACGTAGCTGAATGACAGTCTACAATTGTCTGTGGTCGGTTTCCAAAGGGTTTGAGTTTTCGCTGATTGTTCCAGCCCTTGGCCGAGCCAGAGAGATAGCCCATGGTAAATAAAATGAGATAGATGGCAATTCTGACCATGGTAGGTGTCATTTATAAAAAAAACAGGACAGTTTTCAGGCGGGAAAGAGACTAAGAAGCTCCAGTCGAGGGTTAAGGTCATGACAGAGACAGGCAAAAGGGTTGCACAAAGACCGTACGCACGAAGCGCTTACGACCCGAGTTAGGTTGAGGAAGGATCCCATGCGGAGGACTCATCCACCATTCGTCAGATAGCAATGTAAATTAAGATGTAAGCATATAATGAATTCTAGCGCATCACATGACTGTCTAAGATTGATTCGACTCCTGTAGTAGTAACCTGTAATCGTTCATTCGCATTACGGTCTACGATCGCACTGCGTTCTTCTCAACATGAGTTTAATAAGCGAAGATTATCATCATCACGACAACATAGTCGAACAATTGCAATCAATAACTAAGAAGCACATTCAGCACAACATAGACATGCAGTTGTCACCTGTTGACGGGGCCACAGTCGTCGGGCATGCTCCATTGCTAGCCTTCGTAATAATTTTCTTCTCCTGACAGGCTGTTCTATTGAGTTGGCATTCATTGGGGTACGTGATTCCGTCGCTGCCACAGATTGGTAGATCAAAGTCTGGGCATATCGTGCTGCAGACGCACTTTGCTTTACCCTTCTTGTTGACTTGGCAAATCTGTCCAATTCCTCGACACTTCTTTCGATCACAAGCAGAACCTTGGTAAAAGAAAACAACCATTCGTGAGCGTAATCTTCAAACTTCTCGAGCGCCGCTACTCAAAAGTTGAGCGCAAGGCACCAGATAATGCAATAGAGCTGTGTCAAGTCAGCGGTCTTAGTCAGACTGCTGTCCATCATTTATTGTTCGAGCCAGACAAGGGGTGGATCATGTCCATGGTAAAAAATCAAGTAAGTGGCGCCTCCGGTTGGTGTGATCTATGAGAAACAGGGCAGGTTTCAGGCAGGAAAGAGACTAAGAAGCTTCTGTCAAGAGTGAAGGTCAAGTAACAATTGGATGGATCAACAGTTGATCAAGTAGGGGGCCTTCTGATTGGCCCATTTTCATGCTATGCCATGTAGGAGAATTCGATAAGGCTAAATTTACTTCTCAACTGGCAGTATAGCTGCTGCTTCTATCCGGTGCATTAAAGCCCCTACTTATACTCCTTGGGGTTTAACGCACTGGGAGCGACTCTGATTACATCGTCCAAGGTCCATGCTTGGAGTCCATGGTCCATGCTTGGAGCTGTGCTTTAGAAATCTGTAAGCACAATTACTTACAGCTTAAGGGTGCTATATTACTGTTTCTATACATATACAATATAATTATATACAGCGTATCAATAAGGAAGAGATATTATCGTTGGGTACGCCAGACTCTCTTTATGCGTATATGATAAATAATATCCCATAATTATCATGTCCCATATAATACGTAGGCCTATACATATGCAAGCCCAAAGCCTAACATCTTTGTCATGCTGCATATTACTTCACATGAGGAGAGTGAATTATTTCAGATG
>JAQFXW010004639.1:0-10923 GCA_034693945.1 Dendrobaena attemsi
TCCCCGTCGGAGCTATTTTTAGACCGTTAGCGCAGACATGCACCGCATCATGGCGACATTTCGACATCGCGACATCGAAAGATCGAGTATTATTGTTTAGAATGACTGACTGATTTCTGTTACTTTTGTAGGTTCAAGACAGACGTACTTTGCGAGTCAGGTTGCTCGTTATGCCGATTTGTACGCCGGAACATTTCTCAACCTCCTGCACTACCCTTTCTGTTACCTCTTCAAAGCTCCAGCTGTGCTCGTACGTACTGCTTAACGCAATAAACGCGGTTAAGGATTTCACCGTATCGATTCATTGAAAATATCTGAGAAGAATTTATTCCTTTACATTGTATATTGTATTGGAGTACTTATATATCCCCTCTCGTAGTATGAACTGCTCAGTGGCGCTCCCAACTACATCACTTATCAGCTGACTTGCTGAGTCGGAGATAACATGCCAAAGCGACTCATGCACTACACCGCCTATTGAAATGGGAGGCTATGATTTTTTTTTTGAATTCTTCGTGTTAGTGTCTTATTCATTGTACTATCCTCCCCACAGAGCAATTTTGAGTGAAGGACTTGCTCAATGTCCATATCAATCAATCAATCAGTTAAATAGCATTATATAGCACCTCTTCAAGATCTCTACTCAGAGGCACTCCCGGCCCAGGCAAAGCGGAAGTTATCCACAGAGCCCGGTCGAAATTCACATGCCACACGGGCGCACCTCACCACTTCAAGTCATATATACAGTGGCTTGAGGTAGATTTGAAATTGTGTCCCTCTGGACACCTTTAATATGCTAGATTTGATTGTTTTCAAGGTTTTTGACTATTTTTTCAGCTTCAATTATAAAACGCCTCATAGAGTAACCTCAACACAGATGCCCAGTAAGCTCAATAAACTATTTAGATTATGAAGTCATTTTTATAATAAGAATAATGTATACAATAATAATAGTAATGCGTTAGTAGCGTTCATTTTTATGATAATAATATTACAATTCAGTATAATCTACAGAATGCCATAAACAGAGTCGAGTCCATAAAAATTACGCTATCGTCGATTGCAAACGCTCGATTACAATCATAACATTATGTAATACTCTAAACTTGAAACTTAAGATATCTTTCTTGATATAATTGAATGTGTACTAATTGTGTAGTTTATAGGTTGTACTTGCCCAGGTGTGCGGTTTGATCTGGCGTTATGATCATTGACAGCACTAAGCAACTATTTCTGAAGAACTTAAATCTACTAGAGGTGAACAAGGCAGTATGTAACGTTTCCACCCCAACACTGGTCCAGAAGGGCTTATTTTTGTCAAGATCATCGTTTTTCCTATTGTGGCGTCATAAATGTGGAATTGCTTTGTGACATGTTGTGTTCTTTTAATAGATGCCTCATGAATCCACCGTACGACATAGTGGCATCGAGCCAGAGATTCGAATGTTTGCTCGATCACGAAGCGTCGGTCCAGTATCTGCTCCAACAAAGTCCGAAAGTAGAGAGTCAGCTGAAAAAGCTCGACAGAGAGGCAAAAGCACCTTGCCGCATTTGAAGGCGGAAACTCCAAAAACTATCACTCACCATATCGATGTCCTTGAAGACGAAAATGGCAGCAGAGATATTATTAAGAAAATCATTGCGTAGATATGTTGTCAGCTTTCAAAATAAATCAGTGTATTTTGGAGAATTTTTACATGTAGCCAACTGGGTAAACCAAGTCTTTACGAACTTAAACATTGAGTGCTTCCGAAACCTTCGAACGCTTAAAAAGGTTAAAAAGCAGTGATATAATTTCTTGTGATCAGAAAAGTTTACATTAATTTTGTTTTGATTCTTTCAACAATAAATTTGTCTCTGTAAAATTGGTGATTACACCACTTAAGTGGTTTGAAACAAACAACATAATGAAGACAAAATGTAAGAAGAGAAGAATTGTAGAGAAATACTGTTCATAAAATATGCTTCATGTCGTTGGCAAACAAACTCGAATGCCTAGTCCGTTTCTGTGTCAGAGAACTTGTTGTCTTTGTCAAATTGCATCTTGCCTACACTTTGATTTTAAAGTCTGTGTCAAACTCTAACTGGTTTCTTCTACTATGGTTGTTTTTATCAAGAATACATCACTCAATGGCCATGTATTCAAATACTTATAATAATAATCATAGAGATTTGCGTGCCATAGTTCGTAAGCAGTCGGAGGAAATCAACAGAACGATTCAGAAGCACTTGGGATAGGGAGCTCAGTCCAGATGAGCCTGTGTAAAGAGTTAAGTCTTTAGTTTTTTTCTGAAGGTGGTGGGTGAGCTTATTGAGTATCAATGGCACCACAAATTCCAAGACACGTTGAAATAGCTTCTTTTATATTAATTTTATTAAATAGCCAAATAAATAATCATGATCCGCAACCACATAATCCGGAAGCCAGCTTAAACGCTCGGTCAAAACAAGATTGAGAGGCAGTGAGCAATATTCTAAGTGTCGCTCAGGCAGACATTCATACAATCATCTAGCATGGTTGGTGGTCTTCAGTTCTAATGAAAATGCAGAGGAACAACGGAAGTAAGAAGATGACCACGGATAAGACTTGTGAAAAGACAGAGCAGTGATTTTGGTTTTGAGTCACAGATTTGTGGATAGACGACAATTAGGCCTAATGGTGAAGTTTATAATAACCCTGAGTATAATAATATTACATTATAATATTATGCGTGAGCTTAGCTATTATAATTGTAAGCGTTAGTCTTCAATTTATTTATAAAGGTTAAAGAACCTCTTTTGAGTAAGCTCAAAGAGGCGCTCCCGACCCAATTGTATGTGTTTGCTCAACAACATCAGACCTGGCGATAGCTTGTAACGCAGAGGGGAGCGGTGCTCAATGCTCATAGCCTGGAGTCAAGAGGAAGACGCTTCCAGACGGAAGGTAAGCCATAATATGTTATAAGATTTCTAAAGCCATATGCCTATGGGGCGTATACTATGCCACTTTAGAAGTTCACGAGTAGACGATAGATCTTAAAGCTTCTTAGTTTTCGGTGATTGTTAAAAATAGCGCTAAACAAAGTATGGATGCTGTCTTTCTATGACGCAAGGCGCTTCTGTGTATTTATGTTGGCGTCTGTAGGTTATTAAACATTTTTAATAATTAATTGATAAGTAATGATTATAGACTTACTGAGTTTATTAGTGTATCGATTAGAGTGGCTTTGCATCACTAAGACAACAGAAGGTTGTGATTCATCTTGTATAAGCTTAATTGAGTAGGCCTATAATAATTATTGGACTGAATCACACAGTTTTAAAAACAGAAGCCTCGAGCGGTAGTCCTGTAGTTTAGGTTGATTAATACTATAGTCTGTATTTCCAATTTACTGTAAATTCACCGTTTATGATGCACTAATTTTCGATTAGATTATGTAGGCCTAATCGAATTGTTCATTGACAAGTGCCTTCAGAAGCATAGTCAGGACAAAATTCGAGGCGGTTCTCTGTTGAATGTGGTGGAAAATTTCACCAAAACAAGTACTGTAATTCCTCTTTTACAATAAGTAAAAAATTCGGGGTGGGGGAAGAAAATCGTAAACCCCTCGCCTAAATACACCAATATGTGCATTAGGCCTACTTCTTTTGAAAGCCTACATGCAGAAGAACCACGTGAAAAGGTTTCCTTAATTAGGCCTATAAATCGAGTAGAGAATTAACTGAATTGACTATTTATGCGATTTAATCAATGCATTGACATTAATTGATGTACTAATTAATGTACTAATTAATTTACTAATTCTACACTTTGGCATTAGACCCTACATAAATCAGGGCTCTTTTAGTGCATTTTGTGCAGTTGTAAAAGCTGTTTTGGGAAGCTGGAAAATAGTAAAAGAAAGGACAAAATTGTACACCAATACTCCATTTGGCATCAAATTATCAAAATTTTGTTGGCTTCTAGGGCTTTTCCCCAGACCCAACTGGATTGATAACAGTTAAAAAGGATGTGCAACACTATAGTGAAACCTTTGAGAAATTTTGGCCCCAGTTATATTGTGAAAGTCAAAATCAACATTGGCAAATTTTTAATAAATTAGAGTCAAGAATGTACTCCATTTGGCATCTTGTTGTCAAAATTTTGTGGGCTTCTGCGGCTCCGCCCCTGACCCTGCTGGGGAGCATCGTAAGCTCCCTAGACCCCTAGTTGTTAAGGGCTGGGATTGTGCAGTTGTAAAAATTCCTTTAAAAAAGCTCAGACACAAATTGGACCACTATTTAATGCTTTAACTATAATTATGTTGCATATTAGTTGCTTGACCTTGCCTTCAATAGCAAGGTTTCCAGATGAATGTGAATACCCACAGAAATGCTCTGCTATACCTAGCTATATATATATATGTAATTTTTAATTTATTTTCGGTTTCTACTTTCTAAATATCAATGTTTAATGGTATTTAGGTTGTGCTCATTCTTTATATTGAATTTTTGTTCCTATAATTATTATCAATATCTACACTGTAACTGTTTGCACAAGATGTAGTTATAATCTGCTGACCTGTTCTATGCTTAGTTTAATGTTGAGGGGCAATGGAGCATTGGATAACGCTCTGTTACACGCGTTTACGACCCGAGTTACTCATCATTCATTCGCTAAAATGTGTTATAAATTGAGATGCATAATGAATCAGGCACCTTGCATGGCTGCCATAGGTCAAATTTGACCCATGTAATAACATGTAGCATTGATTCATACTTTGTAATAATACTGCATTCTTGCAAATATGAGTTTATAAATGATTATTATTTTTTACCTGAGGTATCAATGATCCCTCGGGATTTCAAAATTATTGTTATTATTAAGTACAAATTATAACTTTCGATATTACGAGTGCAATGTTATTCATCTGAGTATGGTAAATTCTGCTAGAAGTTATTCACCTACAGGCAGCAAACTGCCACACTTGTTTATTATGTTTTTATCATGTACATTTTTAAAGTTTAATATGCAAGTTCAGGCAACAATATAGGCTCCCTAAAGAGCTTTTAAACATTGACAAGTTAATGAATAAATTCTGATTTCAGAATGCCTCCAATTCTTTCAAAGAGCTCTGTTTTAAAAACAAAGACGAGGAAAATGAATTCTTGCAACTTACAGATGAATGTGACTCAACGCCATAAAATATACAGCGAGCTGCCTATGATTGACAATCAGAATTCATGTAACAGCATTCCTACCATAGACTTGCCAGGTTTGACTGACTAATTTATATTTGCTTCAATTTCTGCAACTAATTAATAAAACTGCTGGTAAATATAATTGTGAACAACATACCTTCATGTACCTACCAAGCCGATTCTACTATAATTCTGAACTTTTATGCAGCAACACTTCAAGGAGCTACTCAAAAGCGCTCCCAGCCCAGCTCAGCAACCATGTGCATTGCTAAAATACCCTGTTGTGTTAAATTTAAGGATTTATAAGGTGCCTGTTGGAAGGCTCACCATTCAGAGATGCTCCCAACTCTAATGCTGAGTCACTGATAACATTTTAAATTGGAGGTATAGTACATACAGTACTATGTAAATGTCACTTAGCCCTGAAAGATTAGTTTAACCTGCATTTTAGTACATTATAGTGTTAATGCAGCTTGCCTTAATTGTAACTTACTTTAAACATATCCTAAACACCTGCAAATATTTTACTACATTCCATTTGCCCGATTTAGCAACTCAAAATTCCTTATTGATTCTGACACTAGCAAAAAAATTATTTAAGCAGGCCTTAAATGTTCTGAGTTGCTAAATCAAGCAATTTGAATGTAGTAAAATATGGCAATATTCAAATGATTGTCTGTTATCTGAATTGCATCATCATTATTATTTACAACCTTTTTGAGCATATAACTATGAATCAAATGAGCTAGGTTATTCAAGCCCAGAATGACCTAGCTCATTTGATTGTTATTTCAATGCTAATACATCTGATTTGACAGCCTTAGACTATGTTTACATATGCAACGCAACTGTATTTTTTAGCTGTATGCAGGTACATTGTGGGTCGTGGTGGTGTAATTACCGCCTTGCGTTCGAAGGGTCGCAGATTCAATTTAGATCTGAGCCACTGCATAGGAACCTTGAGCAAGTCCTTCACTCACAATTGCACGTGGCGCTTTGGCATGTTACTCTGACACACGCTTCCATCTTGTAGTCAGGACAGCCTCTGAACAGTGATGGACTTGACAAGGCGGTATAGAAATATTTGAATGAATAAGAATTGTGGCTACATAATTATTAATGATGTGTAGTTATTCTGGAAGCAACTGTTTGGTCTATAGGTCAGTTCTCCCAGGAGTTGACACGCTTCTTTCCGAATGATTTGGAGCGGAGTTTTCATCTGGGTCTTCTTTCTGCTTGTGCAAGCCCCCAACAGTTAGGAGGTAATTCTTTATCCATTTCAGAACTTTTATTGATGTGCTGCCTTCAATTCGTTCTGTAAACTTTGATTTCCCAAAGTACATGTTGCCTGCTCAACATTATCAATTAGAAAATCAATCAAAAATAAGTAAGGTTGCTTGATGCTATTGATACAACATTGGCAGATAAGTAATGACCAGTTATGGAATGCCATGTTATTTAGTGCCCAATTAAAACAGGTTCTTTTGATGTATATAACAAGAATTATCTTGAATTTTTTCAGACACAGAGATAAATATTTCTAAGTAGTAAGTAGGGTTTAACTTCTAAAGTGGAAAGATTTTGAGAATTAGTTGTCATAATTATTTGACCATCCAATTTAGCTAGGAGTATTCTACAATCTACATATATATCAGTGCTAGTATTAATACTGGCTTACTATGTGTTTTGAATAATAAGTTAATCAGTTAACTTGTGTTGCTTCACTTCACTCATTTATCTTTACAGCTTTGATGAATTACCAAACTGCAAGACCTGGGAATAAATTGAATCGTAAGGATAATATCCCAAGTTTGGATTCAGACTGTGGCAGAAATACTCTGAATAGCCAGAACGAATATCCGACCATATTCAATGAACAAAATGCTCACCATTTTATGAACGACGGGAAAGTTCATCAGACGTACTTGTCAAGAAAGAGAACTAGCAAATCTGGTCAAGAGTATTTGACTGCCAAAAGATTTTTTGCCCCCAGTTTGGCAGAAGATATTACCTGCTGTCAAGTGACAGAAGTTGATGAACCTAAGGACACATCTCATGATTCGGGAGATACTGCGATTTTGCCTCAACAGTCTACAGATATTGGTCCAACAACATCAGAACATGAGGCATGCTGTACAGCGTTAGCTTCAGAGGAGTCAGTACGTGAACAAATCTCTGCTGGTAATATAGTTACTTCCAAACGAGAGAAACACGTCACGTTTGCAGACGAAGTCCACAGAAGACAAATATCGGAAGAAGTCTGTGCTTCAGAGCAAGCCGACTTTGTGGAATACTGCGTATCAAGCAAGCCCGGATTTTGTGAAGGAGATGAGCAACCGGCGCTAACCACCGATTTCCAGCATCCTGATCAGTTCCCAGAAGATGAAGACTTCAGTGATTCTCCCTTTCCTCTGACGCAGAAATGTAAGTCTATGTTTCTCTTCAATTATTAAACGCTGTTCAGAAGCCAAAGTGCAGGGCAACAGTTTGTTCACAAGCTCAAAAGCTAGCCTACAGGCAATCAGTGTTATCGACTTTGGATTTCATAGCTTCCATACGTGAAGGGAAGTGGCCAGTCCTCTCTTATATGGTCTGATCTTCCCACTGACATTGTAGGCCTACTCTGTATAGGAGACCTGTTTCTGTATTACATAAAAAGACCAGAAATCTTGGTTTGCCTTTAACCCTCAACTTCTTAACAGACAGTTTCTGGACACTTGTTCGCTGAATTTTTTCAGCCATTAACGGAATGGAAGTTCAGTATTATTGTCTGCATTTTTAAACTTTCCTGAACTACGTGAAACACACTTGTACTACAGCAGAGCATACATTCATTGGCAGTGGATCAGGAACTCTGAACCTGCTCTCATCTAACTCAAGCTGGCAACCATTCAAGAGCATTTGTTCACAGAATTGTCTCTGGCAACTCTTCAGTAGCAACATCTTTCTATATGTGTCCAGCATTAAAAAAATCTGTTTAGCATAGTTCAGTAACAGAGCATATGCCTCTTGATTGCTCCTTGTATAGTGGCACTTTAGAAATGTCTAATTACAACTACATTGAGCAAAATGCATGTGTACTAATTTTATAAATTTGACCATCAGATTAATTATCAGCTGACAATAAGACAATCTACACCAGTGGTTCTTAACCTTTTCCTGTGTGCCGAACCCCAAGAAGAATCCATGACCCCTCACCGAACCCCTCAAGTCTGAACAATAGTTTTTTGAGCAATGGGAACAAAAAAGATAGAAATCTTAAATGAAAATGTGATACAATATGAACGCATTCACTACAATGAACTAATAACAGTTAACTAACAGTTAACAAACTGTACTAATTTAAATGATAGTCGAAATATACAAATAAAATAGAAAATGATTTTTTTACTTAAATTCACTGACCCTGATCATGTACATAAAATTATTTCAGAGGACCTCTGCCGAACCCCTGGCGGTGGTTCACCAAACCCCAGGAGTTCGGTCGAACACCGGTTAAGAACCACTGGATTAGAAATTTGCTGTCTAATTGATGTTGTTAGTCCGCATCTTTTTTACAGCCTAGCTCTAATAACCTTTTCTCTTATAAACCTTGTAGTAGCCTACTAACCTTTGTAGCTTTTCTTTGCACTTTCTTCAATTTTCCGTGTCTTATTTCTCGGCTGTGGATTCCATACTTGATACTTGGATGCAATATTCCAATTTCCAACCGTGATCTGAGCACTCATTTGTACAACTTCACCATTGCTGCCTTGTCTAAACTGTGTCTGGTTTCTATTGCCTTTTTTCTAATCATAGGCCTACCTAAGTTTGAGTATGCTCCTTTTAAATTCTTCAGAACGCTGCCTTGAAGGTTTTGCACTCTTGTGTAGGCTATTATAGGATCACTCTCAACTTCGCTTAATTTCTGCCTCACTCACATCTTCAATACTCTACTTCAAGTTCATAATAGCACTCAATTGTTTCTCTTCCCCACATGCGTTACACTTATCACTTATCACACTTAAAGAGCATTTGAAAGTCCTGTGACCATTTGAACATTCATTTTAGGTCTACTTGCACTTTCTCCGCATCTTCCATTTTCTTCTTCTCATGCCCAGGGCCGTGTATGCCGCCCAGGGGTGGAAAAACCAAAACTTTTTAAAGATGAAAAGTTGTTTTTTGGTTTTCTATGTTTTTTGGTCTTTTTGGTTTTTGCTTTTAAGATTTTCCGATTTCGGATGACGTTAAGAAAAAACCTCCAACTCAGATTAATTCAGATCATGGTATCTTTCACCATGATTCAGATTCATTCAGTTGAGATTTGAGACTGATAAATACAAAATTATTGATTTCAGTTGATTATATGACAATAATAAGTCAGGGGTTCGGCAGAGGTCTAAAAATTCAGATTCATTCAGTTGAGATTTGAGATTCTAAAAATAGAAATTAGAAGATTCTGAAAAACAAACAACTAAATCTCTTGCTTTCTTAGATTAAAAAAAGTTTTCACCTCTGGGTCTAACTTAACAGTGCTAGTCTTCTTTTCTTTCCTTTGGTGCTTATTATTCTCAGCTCTTTTTCCTCTTGTGCGTTTATGTCAACGATGGGCCCTATATCGTACTATAACCACATATAATAGAGTACTTTTAGTATATTTGCTATAACTATTATTTTCTGTTCGTTCATTGCAATAGGGCTTATTGCAATAAACGAATAGAAAATAACAGTTATAGTACGGCAACAATAACAGAAAGGCGACGTTTAAGGCGTCGTTAGTTACCGCACATACAACATAGTACAAATTATTACCAGCGTTACCATCTTCTTCCACGCTATGCTACACGTGTGAGCATCGTGCATAAGGCCAGAATTTCGCTCAGTGGTCTTTTCAGAAATAGGCCTGCCACCTAGCGAACACAGGAAATTGCCGTCGAATTGCCGAAACAGTTTTATACCGAGAAACCATATCACTGAAAACGCAAAGCACAGAAAATCTGATTCCCAAATACTTTTTAAAATAATTGTAATGACAATCCCAAAACGTCTAATTCCTTATTAGGCCTTCGTATGGAATGCATAGGATAGGATGTGTTCGAGCAGAGCGCTCGAGGACAGCCAAGAACTTAAGACTTTCTAGTTTTCGGCAAATCGGACGCTTGATAGAAAACCCGCTTTCGGCGATTCGGGTATCGACTATTCTGGCAGGCTAGATACCGCTAGGCAGCTAGGGTGGCCAAAAAGTTTAGAAAGTTCGTTCAGTGTCTTTCAAAGTGCTTTTAATAGAATATACCTATTAATATTATAATAAGCTTTTCACCAACTAGTACTCTGGGTCTAATAAATATAACAATATAGATAAAAATATTAAATTTAGCTGTAAAAATCGTTCCAATTTTTTTGACGGCAACGGCCTTTGTTGTCTAAACTGTCGTTAAACTCTGGAAACGACTATTATAGGCCTGATAGTGGCCTGCGAATCCGCAATATAAAACAGAACTAATCATTTAGTCATTTTAGCCACCTAGAATAGGCCTACTGAAAAAAATCGTTGCATTGAACCAGACGTCCAAACAGAATGATTTAGCCTAAGCCTAAATCGTGCTAACCAACGCTGGAACTTCGTTTAGTGGGATTTTTAGAACTAGATCTGCCATCTGGCGAATGCATAGAAAATATTTTCATTAACAAGACACCAGCCGGGACGCATATTACGAAAGTACACTCCGAAATTGATACAATCAAACGTCGCCATTTCCGCAATAGCCCTCGATGCCTTATGAC
>JAQFXW010004640.1:0-10921 GCA_034693945.1 Dendrobaena attemsi
CCGGGCTGTGATCGGGACCGCTTCTGAGTAGTAGTGGACTTGAAGGGGCGGTATAGAAATGCACAAATGAATGAATGTATGGATGTAGGTCAATCAAATAATATTATTCTGTATTTTACTTATTCCTTTGAAATTTGTCTGATTTCATTTGTTCAGACCCACATATGAATCTCTTTATTCTTCGTCCATTCAACCAGCCTTTCAGCCACCTATCCAATGTATCCATGCATTCTTTTGCTTTTCCATCAATTTGTTCGTTGGATCCTTTTATCTATCCACATATCCATCCATTCTTTCATACACGGATCCATTTATGGATATAATTGGATAGGCTGATGCGTTTGTAACGTATGGTTCAAGACAAGAAATAAATGGATGTTTACTAGTTTCCATTCATTTGTGCTTTAATCCTAAACAAAATCATGAACCATACTAAGCTTCGTTTTCAAAGATTTATCACTTTACTGAAGAGCTGCATTGTTTTCTCAGTCACTTTCAGTGCTGTCTTGTCGTAAAGCGTTAAATACTTGTTTTTACTTGGAATGCCTTTCTTTGGAAATCTTACAGTCAATGGGGTCTTCCAAGGAATGAAGTAACTGCTGATTATATGTTTCAACATGAGACCCATGCAAACTTCTGGCGTCCGGCATCGACTTGTATGCCTTAGACGTAGAACTACTGCAAGTAATGCATTAACAGCCATAAGGGTAGCTAGCTGTTCATTGGAAAGAAGGTGCTGGCTGTTACAGTAACAGTGCAACATTTGCCAATTGGTCTTTAGGTAAGGCAGTGTATTGCCCTGACCTCTTGGGGTTGCAGTGTTAACATGGACCAAGACGGTAGTATAATACGGATGATTCAGTTCCAATATAAATGCAAATCTCAGTTCATACTCGGAAGTTTGTGGCCTGAGGCATGGTCTGTAAATAATAGAAGAGAAGAGGAACAGCTCAGCAGGTCCTTGTGGAACGATCGACGCTGCTCTGATACAGGAATTAACGTATCTGTGAGGCAAAGAAATGGAAGCATATTCAATAACAAAGGATGTATTTGCCATTCCTACTGGGTGGAGGTCCCTCATGTGCTACGAGTTATTTAATGCACAGATTTCAGTGCCTCAGTGGCTGCCTGGCCGCTGAAATGGTCAATTGGTCATCTTGTTACCAGGCAGTGTTTTAAGTTTTACAGTGCTGTCACGGCATGACTTTTCTAAAATTACAATGTCTATGATAAAATGCGACGTTTATCTTGACGGTTTTATGAGAAGTTATTTTTAACCACAGTTTTGACCTATTGCAGTTGCAGCATTGCTTGTGACAAGACACTATATGTAAATGGTGATACTTTGGTTTAACATTTTTTATTTGATACAACTCTGTTCTAATATTTTCTAGTATTATTAGCAGAACTGAAGATTAACAAAATCAAAAATATCCTCAGTTATACTCTATGCCTTGTAAATTGATATCTCCTACATATTTCAGTGCTATACAGAAGGCAGGTCAACTTAATCACCAGTGCTATATAAAATAAAGAGCCAGACTGTTAAATTAATTTCAGATTGAAGAGACAGCATGGTGCTACAGTGAAAGTTATTGATTAAACCAGGCTAGGATTAGGTGAAAAGTTCATCAGTCTTGAGTGGCATGCTGCAGCAGGGGAAGAGGGAGCAAGGTCAATCGTGAACTGGTGGCAGTCTTTTCTGGAGTTGGTTCCATTGAGCTGATGTAACATATTATAATAAGTAGTGGCAGATTTCTTGTAGAAGATGAAGTCTGAAACCCATGCTAGAGAAAGAAGTACAATAAAGAAAAGGAAATTCTTGTAGTTATCCCAGCAAAATGTATGAATATTTCAAAAGCCTTGTTTGAATTCTGACACCACAAATCATAGCACTTTGTTTCTATGCTTGGCAGAGTGTCAGAAACAACTGAATAAAACTAATAGGCATCAGTTTGTAAATAGTATCATCTGTAAGACTAACTTGAAAGAAACCTGTAGTGCTGCAAATAGATGGCCATTGCATTGCTTATTTACAAAGAGAATAGCTGATTCAATTTTTTATAAGAAATTTAGGGTAGGCCTACTGCCAATTTGCAGATTTTCAAGGCAATAGCAAACAGAGTTCAATATTATTGTATTTCTCAGTCAAATTCTGAATTTTCCTAATTCAAATGATCTTGCAATCTGAAGAATCTGTCAACGTAAGTTTTCAAAGCTAACAAATGTTTTGCTTTATGCCCAAATACAGCATTTTGAAAACTGCTTACTTGCTAAACAATTTGGTAATGAACTGAGCTGAATGAAAATTTACTGATCAAAAGGTGTTGCAACATCAAAACTAAGAACTTGACTTATTTGATGATAAGTTCAGTGGGAACCAAGTTGGTCATGTAGTTCAGATTTACTCCATCACGAAATGAAACTGCATTTGCCATTCCTGTGGGGCGTGGTAGTGTAGTGGTGAAGGTCAGCACCTTGCAACTGAAGGGTTGCATGTTCGAATCCCACCCACCATATAGGGACCTTTGGAAAGTCCTTCACTCACGATTGTTCAAGCGCTTTGGCGTGTAAAACTCCGACACACCTTCGGGCTGTAGTCGGGACTGCCTCTGAATAGTAGTGGAAATACACACATAAACTTGATTGCATGTCGTCATATCATTGTTAACTTTGAAATACCTAGCTAAAGCACTGTACAAAAGCTAAGCAGAAGGTGACATCTTATGAACGAAATCTGTGCCTTATTAGAGTAGACGGCTTGTCCAGGAATTTTTATTCAAAGTCTGGCTACCGGAGGAGCTGAGAGAGAAGAAGAAGACAGAGGAGCTGGCAGATGTTGTGTAGTATGAGAGAGGTTGAAAGGCAGAAGAGTGGATGGAACAGGGTTGGATTTTCCTGACTCGAGAGTTGAACTCGAAGTGTCTATACTTCATGCCAATGCTCCACGGCCCCTCCAGGTGGATACATTATTTCAGTGCATAATTGGAGGTCATTTTGGAGTCAAGGTGCAGTGGTAGAAGATGGCTCACATGAATAAGTTGGCATAAGCAGGGACTGGGGAGCAGAAGATAGTGATATAGAATTATAGATGGATAATCGAGTAGAGCAGAGTGGAAGGATGAGGAAAAGTTCACAGTTATGATTGGAGTATTGCAGAGAGTCATGTTCCGGTATCTTCAAGAAATTGAGCGAGTTGACCTTCCTTGATAGTTGATTTTCTTGTCTGTACAGTCGTACATACTATTAAGTAGTGTCTGTGCGACATTAGATATTTAAATGCCAAGTTTATGTTAAATTGCAATTTGAAGCTTAAAAATATGGTGAAATGCTGAGACATTGCCTTATGACCATTACACTGTCCAACATACATTGGTTCTTTCATTGTCCATTTAAACAGATGTATACTTTCTTCGAAGATTCAGTCTTTGACATCGTGTATCAATTTCTTTCATCTAAGATCTGCAATGGATAAAAGTCATAATACCAAGTGCACCACAGTAAACACTGTGCAGTTTCATCCTATTAAGGAGCAGTTGCCATCTCAGAAAAACAGATTCCTTTTTGATATTCCTCAATATCAATAATTCTTATCTTCGGTCGCATGTTGGTGTCTATCTAGGCAGAGGGATGGTAGTCGCCCATTTGAAATTTAGAATTTCAATAAAATCTGCAGTTTAAGAGAAATGTCACATGTTCCGCGTTAATTAAATAATATTATAATGCCAAACTCAAACCAAACCTTGCTAGCTTTTATGGCTGTAGAGCCTTTGAAGAAATTTACTGCATTTGAGAGAAATGACTATTTCAGTTTCAATGGAGGTATCAAAGAATTGTTGTACATTATCTCTTGTGGATGAATAGGTTTACTGAGACTAACAATTTCGACAGATGCTGAAGAACTGTGTCCATGTTTGTGGAATGTCTCTAATTCCTTTGATCAAGTCTAGTTGTGCAGTCCAGTAGGGAATAATCAAAACTTTTTCATTCCAGAAAACAAGATTTGCTTTATTGATGGAAACCATTGTATCCATAATAGCTATTGTACTGCTCTGATTTCTTCAGATCTGCTGTGACAGATTTATTCATACAGTTTTGAGCTGAATGCGCTGTTCAAGAGTTGGGGAATCTGTCTTGATTAGTAGTAGGCCTACATTCTGTACGTACATATCTTTTTCTAACTTTGCCAGCTTATCACTCTTCTCTTCTGGCTGATAAAGCCATTTTGCATTACTGATTATTCAATGTCTTGGTATTTGTAAACATTTTAAAATCAGTGCCTTCCACAAAAGCTGCCATAAGCAGCTCCATGCAACTTTTGCAGCTGCAACTCTTTTCTTTCACAGTTTCTTAACCTCAGCTGTGCTTATGTTCTGTTGCATATTTTTTTAAAAAGAGGCAAGCGATACATACAGAATGATGAATGAATAATACTGAATGTATAATTGTATATATAAGATGATTATAAGTCTTCATGCATGTAAGACCTCTTCAAGAAAATTCGTCAGATGTGGTGATGGTGAATCCAGACTCTGGTTCAATGACAAAGGCCGTTGATGTCCACATAAATTATTTTGTTCATCCATCGTGATTCTTATCTGACTATGCAGGACCATGATTATTGTATGGTCTTCTTCAACCAAGCAGCCTACAAACAGTGGCATAGGAAGGAAATAAAGTCCATGTTGCAACTTATCAGGAAGTCTGTCCAGAATGAGGAGCCAGTTACTGCAAAACTTCCATGTCGCATTAAGGCATGGCAGGGCGGAGGAGCAGATCAGGATGACTGAGTTAGGCAGCTTTTTGAGTTACGATGGATTATGACTCTTATGCTGTCTTGGCCTTATTAGCTATGCCAAAACTCTTTTCATTGTACAGTGTGTGCGGCTGATCATTGTTGGCCAATCAACGGACCCAAGTGAACTGGAGTGAGATGATCAGTTGGCTGCTTGTGTTTGAATGACTCGTTTTCATGCCTTGCTTCCAGAGCTTGGCAGTAATTTGATTGATAATTGCTATTTCTCAAAAACATCCTCATTATGTATTAATACGGGATGGTAGGTGGCTTCCTCTCTTGTCTGCTCTCATCTGGTTTTATTGGCACAGATGATGAACTTGACAGCAGGACAGCGCATGCTGCACAGGACACGAACTCCTCGGACACCCAGCATCCAGTTCCGACGCTGCAGCAACTGTCCCAGGTAAGAGCATTACGCAGATGATTTTGCCAATGATGCTGTGGCACTTGGCTAGATGTAACGTCAGATAATTAGCTGTATCACTTCCTGGTGCTTCTTCTATACATCACATTAACAAGATGTCTTTAGTTATATTGGATTCTGTGATCTCATTTTTCATGTTGTGTTTTCTTGTGAACTGAGTGAAGAGAAACCTTTGATCACAGCAATATCCTAATATGAATGTATAAAGCTTTAATATTTAAGTAAGTTGTACAATATAAGAGATGTTATCATTTAAGTGCCTTGAAGAATTATTTGTCTCTGCTTACGAATAGCAGGGCTTGGTAAAAAGGACTGACTACTGTTTCTTGAATAGCCATGCTGTGCTAACACATGTATCACAGACACTTATTAGTTGTTCCATGGATACGGTGAATAGTTGTTCATGTGAGAATCGGCATTGCACCCTCTCTATATTTAGCTGTTTAATTTAGACAAACTTTTCACTTTCCACAAATTAAAGAAGTTATCTTCAAACTCTAGAGCACCACTCAACTCCCAACGCTGCAACGTTAGCCAGTGTGAGAGGCTTGTTTAATCCTGTCCATGGTCATTTCAATTGGTACATAGCATAAGTTTAAATGAAAGTTATATTTTGTATGCACTATCTTCTAAACTCTGACAAAATATTAATGTAAATAATTTTATATACTTTTTCTGTAGCACTTTAATGTCTCTGCTACCCATTTGAATGCTCTCAAGGCTAACTAATGTAGCTAACTGGGCATGCATAATAAATAGCCTGATCGTCACTGGCAAAGCAGAGTTAGAGAAAGATGAGTAGAGCAGCATTAGCTTGCAGAGTCAAATGAAGAGGGTGTATATTTCTCGCATATCATTCTATTGATCAAACCTTTTCAAAAACTCTGATTCTGTGCTATTGATTTTAATTTCGTAGGTAAGTTATGATACTTGATAGATGATCTAAGTCAGTCAGTTCTGTGAGGAAACTAGATTTCAGTTTTGATACAAATGGAATCGATATATTAGGATGAATAGAGGAAGTTTGTTTATGAGACTAAAAGCACAAGGTGAGGTGGGATAATCTCTGCTTTAAGTTTGAGAATTAAGGTATCTGCTGGCCACTGTTAATATTGAACAGATTCAAGTAAGCAGCTGTGTTTTTATGGTGCGTCGGTGAATATCTGTTATGGAGCCCTCTCAGATGTTCATGTTCTTTGTCAGTGGATTATTCAGAATAAATTGGAATGGGTTGGTGCATAGAGGATTAACTGCAAAGCTACGGTTTGCTATGCTTTCTACACTTTCGCCGAGACCGTCAGCCCACCATTTGGTAACTCTTATTTACTCTCACTGGCATATTCTCTTCCCGTCGCTGATTGACTCCCAATGGATCAGCAGGAGTGAATCCGCCGGCTATACACATTGTTGCTGAGTCCGACAATGTAACAAATGCAGACAGATTTGATAGAGCGTGTGAGGAAATGAATCTAATGAATGAAAGAGTGGAGTGCGATTCGCTCTACAGATTCAATTTGAATTTTTTGAACTGTGTGCTTAGCAGATTGAAGTGGATGGTTGAAGAGTCAGTATGTTAGTAGGTATCAGTTGGAACATTTGACAGTGTCAGTGGCTGGTTGCAAAAATAGTTTCAGTGATATGAACAGTGGCAGTTTATCAAATTATGTGATCTCTTATGACAATGCTTTACTGGTAATAATTGGAAAGAAATTGTCAAGGACATATTGATGTGGACATATTTTTGACTAATTTTTTGACAGGTTTTTGTCTACAAAAGAGAACAACACAGCTGTACCAATTAATGAAAAGACCTGCAGGAGTAATGTTTGGCTTCTGATGTGCTTTTGACTAAGTTTATTCTGGAGTCTTGAGTTGTCGATTAATCCTGAGATTATGATCACTTTGAAGCTGGAGATCTAAGAAGAAAGGAATAGTGGCTTCAGTTAATAATAGTCATCTTGTCATTACAAAACGTGTTTAAATAGATCTCAGAGACTGATGGAAAAGAAGCCTGAGTGATGACAGGACTCTGAATGCCAATCAGGTTACTTCGCTCATTGCCAGCTCTGAGTGTTTGATTGGAGGCAAAAGTTGAGTAAGTCGAGAATGTACTAGTTGTTCAATGTGACAGTCTGGTACAAGCGTTTTTTTTTACAAATTTAGTGTACTGGTATTGCTAGGATTGTTAAACAGAAAATTGTAGGAAATACTAACTTAAGATGTCTTATTTGTTTGAGCAAATCACCGTTCCAATATCAATAGAATGGTTGCTTCAGATTGCATAAGAGCTTACACTTTGTATTGTTTTTATTCTTAATTTATTTGCTTTCAATTGTATTTGAGTTATTTCGCGCCAATATACTCTGGAATGGGAAAACTATGAGGGTGAGCATTTAAAATAATCTGGAACATTCGCAACATTATGTTAAATGTGTAGATAACAAGCAACCAATGTAACTTATAGCTTTAAAGAGTGAAAAACTTAGATTAGCTATACACGGGGAAAATCTTCAGCCGAGGAAATTATTGTAATCATTTGGCCCTGAATGGACTGAGAAAGGTGAGACCAAACGCTGGTTGGCACAAGCAATGAGCATGAACAAAGAATGACTTGGAACCAATGCAGCTCATTGCTTATGTGTTAAAGGCCAAAGTTGTGTTGAGCATACAGCTGTGATAAATGCTAATTTGAGCATTTGTTTGCTGTTTTTTCCAAACTTTGAGTAAAGATAAAATTCATCTAGTTAGGCATATTGACAATTATTTTCTGCAGTTAGAAATTGAAAATTATGTTTAAATGTTTTGTCTTTTGTGAAGGCTGACACCTCTTTTGCTTCGAAATCATGAATTGATGATCAATGTTTGAATTTTTCATTTTACACAGAAAGCAGTAAAATCTTCAACCGCTTGAATATCCAAATGGCTAGATTTTTTTTTTATTGGCAGTCTGCTTTTGTCTGTAAATGAACTTTCTATTAACTTACAAAATGTTAAAATCAAGCATACGTCTCTGCAGTGTCTGCACTCTGTACTCTACAAAACCCACGTCTTTCTTGCATTGGGTCCGGTGGTTTTTAACTGCCTTTCTCTTGATTATTAATTACTCCCTAGAACTCACCACAATAGGGTCTACAATCACTTAAAACTGTTCTTTTGTGACTGGGTTGGAGTCTGAGTAGAAGAGGTGCTATTATAAATTATCAAATGAAGGAATGAATGAATGGACTACAGCCGGAAAAAGACACTGAACAATTTACCAGAGCTGCTTCATATCATTCACAATTTGATGCTGTATTCCCGATTTCGTTTGGCTGCTCTGCCAGAACAGATTCTCTGGCTTTTTTGTTATTTAGCGGAAGTTATTTTCATGGCTTGGTTAAAGCACTGGAAAAGGGATCCAGGCAACAGCTTTATTTCCCGTGTGACCTAGTCAGTGCAGTGACACTGATGACCTTCTAAATTGCTTCTGTCACAGACCAAAATAAGATGATGTATGAACTGGCACATCTTTATGCATAGCTGTCCACTCCCAACTCATATTCCTGACACGATACATGTTGATGCTGGCGGGGGATGCCACTGCAGTATATGTCTGTATACCAGACTTGATATGACACTCTTTAGTAGCACTGACAGATTTATAAATAAAGACAGAACATTTATCTTAGAAAAAGGAAACATCCCTTGAATTTTGGCATTGAGTGCCATTGCAGGATGACATAAATATTGGTCAGATTTTAGGGACATGGTCATGTGCATTATTACATGTGTTTTCTTTTTCTTTGTCTGCTCTTGCATCAGTGCTAGGATGGGGTCACCATTAGAAAATTATGCAGGTGACAATCTCTTTCTAAGTCCCTCTCCCCATTATTGTGGTAAAATACCACATTCTTGTCCCCATTACCACGGTGCTTATCACTTGAAAAATTACAAAGTCTCTTTTCACCGTGCTTCGTGAGCTGATCATCGTAAGCAGTGACTTTAGGATGCTGCTGACAGGAGGGCCTCTCATTATAAACGCTGTCACACTACATTGTGGAATATTTGGAAAGGAATTTCTTACCTTAGCTGACCTGAATGAATCCATTGAGGGATGCTAAACTACTAACGTCCTTTCCTGCCTCAGGAGCGATGAGTTAACATGTCGATGTGGATTCAAAAGTGTCGGAGAATGCAGATATCTGGGTACATTTCAGACATCAAGGTTACTTTCTGTCACTGAATTTCTGTGGATGAATTGCCTCATTCGAAAGTTTCTTTCACCTCAGCATCGTGCATTTGAATGGTTGCCATAGAGACATGGCAGAAACTGTACTACCATTGTCTGTTTTAGCTGCTGTGCTGGCTGTATGTCCTATTATAAGTGGCGACGACTTTTCAGTTCTTGCGTGCAATCTTCATCTGAATGTAATCTAGATTGAGCAGGAACCAATCATTTGCCTATTTTCAATTCACTGCTGATCCTTCTTAGGTTGCAGCCTCTTTTCTCATGGTTCAGACACTGTCAGAAATTGTGTGCAACCAATCTGTGCCTTCTGCGTATTATGATGGAGCTGTCTGATTCCTATGAAAATACTCTTGAAGTTACTCACCTTCTTGTCACTGCTTTTCCATCAGCATAATTGAAAGCGGGAATTTAGCGGCTGTTGTTGCATCTATGCCAATATCCTGACAAGTAATTATTTAAAATTGCATTAACAAATATTAGTTTATATTAACCAAAATCCATAAGATGGCCGAGTGTGACAGAGACAGTAATTGTTGTATTGTATTAAATATTGCTCACAGCAAAGGCCCTAAAGCAAGGGGGTTGCATGCACCTAGAAAGAAGTTACCGCCCCATATATTGATTATGTTGCTGGGGATTCGTCCAGACAGAAGCGGACTTCTCCTGATTACAGTGAATCGAAAGATTATTGCCTTTATCTTTATCATCCAATTCATTATTCATGTTCATCATATCCCATCTCCTTGTAGGGTGGCTCAGTAATCACTGACCATTAATAAGGTTGGCTGTCTCTTAGTTGTCAAAGTGTTATCATCCTCCCTTGTCTGGTGGCGATGATATCATAACTTAATTTCTAATGGGCCACATAGGCTTACAATGTGCTACTCCTGTCAAGAACTGACAAGCGAAGAGTTCAATGTGGAATCTACAAAATGTGGTTGCTTATTAACCATAGCTATATCTAATTGTGTGGCAAGTCATTCCATTTTGCCTTTTTGATGACTGTGCTCGATTTTATGATGGCTTCTATTTGGTCACTCTGCTCACTAATTACAATCTATCAAATACAGTTGTTCTTATTTATCCATCCATCCAGACACTCAGAACCCTTATGGAAAGAATGCTGTGTGATGATCTTCACTAGTGTACAGAACAGTAATGACATGCACAGCTAAACATTAAAACCTAATGTACATTTAAAGATGCAGATTTTGTCTGTTTCTATTGATTTAAGAAAAGAAAATACAATAAAAAGAAAATTTTAGTGTCTATATATTTTGCCTGGTTTTGCACTGAAGAATTTGCTGCTTCGGGGTGGGTCCGTAGCTTAGTGGAGAGTGCGGCTGGTCGACAAGCTAAGTACTGCTCTGGCGACCTGGGATCGAGTCCCACAAAGGGCAGTAATTTATTTTAAGTTTCTGTTAGCTGCCAAAGGCGCTTTCTGTTGTGTGGTTTGTCTCGTGTCAGTTGG
>JAQFXW010004641.1:0-10921 GCA_034693945.1 Dendrobaena attemsi
TCCGTTACCGTTACCGTTAACGGAAATTCATAATTTCCGTTACAGTTTCTATTACAGTTCACGAAAATATCACTGATAGACAGAGCCTGAGTTGGAAGCGTTTGCAGCTTCACTGTCTTAGCATCGGGTGGCCATTCTAGCTTACTGACTGATATGCAGTGTATGCACCCGCACTGTTGGACAGATAGGACTGAATGAGGATCATGGCTTGGTGATGTGAATGGAGCATGGAGGATTAGGATACTTACACTGGAGCACAAAAGCAGCCAATTCAACGGATGTGTCGAAGGGACATTCCAGTCGACCGGAAAATATGTCCTGCTTCAGCTGAAGGAAGAACTGATACCTGGAAAATAAGCACAACCTACTCAAAGCGCTCGCTAGTATTAATTCATAAATATGTCATAGACCGATGATAATAATGTTCTGTCACACTTCATGTCATAGGCTATTAAACAAAAGATTAATGCAAATGCGTTAAACTGATGCATATGCATGGGAAGTCATTTCGACAAACGAAATCAATGCAAATCATGAACAATTATTCAAGAAAATTGCATCACTCCAGCATTAACTTAATTCTTGTAATAATAAGAGGCAATTGGTTTTAGAATTTCGATGACTGACCGAGTGAGTTCTTCGTGCAGGTTGTTTGGTTCGGAAGAGTAGAACTTAACTCGAAATCGGAAAGTATATGGAGGACCGGCTGTGGAAAAGAAGCAACAGGAGTCACTTTAAAATCTTGAATTTGTTTGCACTTGCGTTCCACTGACTACTGAGTATCAAAAACAGAAAACTTACCTCCTCCCGTTTGCTCAAAGAACTTTGAATTTCTTGTAGCCAGGCTTTGAATCTACACTTCTGATCTTCATAAAATGGGAAGGTGAGCAAGACATGTCAACAAACAAGGACAACGGAGATCATATATGCATAGACATTAGCTACCACGTGAATGGCATCACCAAGTTGATAATGATAATGTACACGATATCTCATTATCATTATTCCATACCAGGGCACTAACACTATTCTCTAATTTCTCTTATTCTTAGAACAACTCTGGATTTAATAGTCCATTTGCTGAAATGATTAACTGTTTTAGAAAGGTATTTACAGTGTACCAATTTACCAGATATCAATAATGTGGAAAACTCTCTCAGTGTGTTTGTCCCTCAGCCAACTGGTCCTAGATAGTCAGTGCACATCTGAGATGGGATCAGTCTGATTAACTCTGACACTTTCAATCATTCTCACAGCACATATACCCAGTACATCCTATCAATCTTAATGTTCTGCCAGCCAAACAATCGTCATTTCTTCCACCCTTGGGGCACAGAAAGTGACCTGAGACTATTTGGTAAAATATTGCAAGCACTCTTACACATGTAATATCTGCTAAAAGCAGATACTATTAATGTAGTTAGAAGCAACTAACTGTGTTTAAGAATTTTCTCAGACGCCTATGGTCTGTCAGTCTCAGGGTGGTGGCAGGCCGCCCTTAAGGAGCAGTCAGCAATGTTTCATGTGAAATATCATAAAATACATGGGAACATAAATGCCTCATTCTATGTGTCAGATGCCCATTTTTAGCTCAGTTCTAGATTATACTCCATTAAAGACACCTGCAGCAATACACAATAACAGGACCAGAATTCATTCCCTTCTAAATGAATATGATTCAAAAATACGGTAAACAGAATCATCCTTAACCCTTAAAACGCCAAATACTTTGGTTTCCCATGTTAAAAAACATATAGAATTCGGTTCCGGCGTTTAAAGGGTTAAAATACTACTCTCAGTACTTTGGAAGCTACATCAAGTCCTCATTATTTTAATTTCTGGAAGCAACTTGTGGTGTAAACTGGATATGTAAAGTCTATGGTGAACAAAAGCTTGACATCTAAAAACGTAAAAATTCAAATTCAAATTTTAGAACAATATAACATCTGTGACTGAGCAGAACAGCTATAGAAAGAGTTCAAAAGTCTACCGTATATATCCAGAAACCAAAGCCACAAGTTAACCATGGATTGAATAATAGTTCATATGTTAGGCAATCAGATGATCTGATTGAATAACTATAAGCTCTGGGAATAAGGACTGATCTGCTTCATATTCATAAATTAAAAGCATCAATATGAAAAAGATTCTTTGCTGAAAGGAAGTAAGAGTACAAAGATTCAAGTATAAGGAATAAAATGCTCATATATAGATGAATTAGCTATGGCAAAGAATTCTGAATTTCTTGATGCCTCAGCATGTTTGACTGCCATCAACAAGTATCAAGTTACAGTAATCAAGGCAACTGGAGATCAATGCATTTGGCAGAAATATCATAAAATACATGGGAACATAAATGCCTCATTCTATGTGTCAGATGCACATATGATGCCTTCAGAAAAACACCATTAATATAATTATATTGGGTAAAACACACTGTGGGATGAAAACTTAATTTATGCCCATTGCAAAGAAGAATCACAAGCACCAGTTAACTCAGCAAATAAACAGTGATGTAGTACTCGAGTCCTGCCAAAGACTTGAGTCAAATTTTTGGCGGCCTTGAACTCAGGCTGTCAGGACTCGAACTTGGACTCGATTATAACTCGATCTCCGAATCCTGATTTTTTTCTTGTGACAGAAATATGACTTACTTGTGCAACCAAAATAAGATATTCTGCTTAAACAAATTAATTAACATTACAGGACTATTTTATGTTTAAATACACTCTGCATAGATGTGCTGTGCAATTTTCTGTACCATTAAATTGCGAATTTCAATTGATTATGATTGATGATAGGGCCGCACATGGACACATGTTTGGTGATTCAAACTAGAGCAACTGTGGATTCGGACTCACATTCAGGTGGACTAGGACTTGAACTCAGCCCAGGTGAACTCGACTACATCAGTGCAAATATGTCCACCCGTTTCAAGCTATCAAAATTTCAGTAGTTAACCTTCAGTCTTGGCTAAAGAAGTTATTAGTGCCAAAACAAGAATGCACCTTTCAAACAAAGCATATGATAAGGAAATCAAAGAACTTTAATTACACAACTCTGTGCAAACTACTCAGAAGTGTGGTTCTTATTTTTTAACTGCAAGAATAAATTGGGCGAAGGATGATAAGCTGAGGGGCAAACATGACCCCAGCAATCCACTAGCAGGACACAGTATTTAACTTCTGAACCTCAATGTTGTGGTATTCATTTACCAAATACTAAAAGAGTGACCATTTTAATCAGCACTACTACAGTTCAGTTTAGAATAACTATAATCAATAGCTGCTAGAACCATATCAACAAAAAGTCTATCTAGGCCAGGGGTTCTCAACCTGTGGTCTGCGGACCACCTGTGGTCCGCGGTCATGTGCAAGGTGGTCCGCGAAGAGGTCTCTAAAATTTGTATTCTTGAATTGACAAAATAGATAAATTTCGTCATTTCAAAAGTGACGTTTTTAAACGTAAAATGTGTATGGTGTGCAGGTTTTTGGGGTATTTGTGTAAAAGGGTCCTCAAATTTGAAAGAAAACGAGTAATTCATGACTAGATAATGGTCATCTCAGGCTGAAAATCTAGAAATTGTGGTAGGCCTAAATGACAAAAAAGTTATCAGTTTTTTAAGCTAAGTTGTGTGGTGGTCCACAACACCGGGGAAAATTTTGTAAGTGGTCCGCAAGTTCTAAAAGATTGAGAATGGCTGATCTAGGCAGTAACAAAGTCTCAAAGTCCATAGCGTTGTGCTATACAGAACTACATAATAAGGAAACTCCTGTGTATCTGTGTGTATTCTGATAGGGCAAAGTGCACCACATATTTGGCATAAACAATGATAAACACATACAAACACCTGAACTCAGCATGCATACATGCAATAGTATGCATATTAGTCTGGCATCAAGTCAAATACCTGCACAGTACTTTAAAAGCCCTACTACTCTAGACATACACTTACAAACACACACTTACAAACAAAAGCACAAAAGCACAATCCCACACAGTGCTCAAGGTGTATGAAATGACATGCATATAATCAGAACTAAAAACTAATTCAGGCATAACAATAAAACTCCTCAACTGTGCACCATGGGTAGGAGAATATGAAGTAGGCCTATGACATGTCTTTGGCAAAAAAAACTTTAAAAGGTGCTATAATTAATACAGACCTAGCCTTGCAATATACATGTAAGAGTGCATGTATACAGGATAGGCCCAAACTTACTACAAAGGTGATTATAAACATACAATTATCTGAATGGAAAATATCTATAATGGAGTATAAGTCAATTTTATATGTATAATTATATATATATATATATCATATCTGAGTATGTATGTTAAAAAGCTATTGCATATATATTAAGGTAGGTCCCATATATGCAATGTACATTGATTTTCTGTACATTGATTTTCTGTACATTGATTTTATGCATCCATTCAGAAATAATAATAATTTAATCTTCGCTTGTTATGTTCACACTGACAAAAACGCAGTATGATTACAGAGTATGGATGATTGATACAGGTTATTACATGAGTCGAATTTAACATTTTGCAGACATGCCAGAAGCCTGATTCATTACATACTTCAAATAGTATGAACTGGTCAGTAATTAAGGTAGGAGAAACAGAATACAAGAGAGAGAGAAAGGAAGACACTAAGGTAGGAGGGAAGGAAGAAAAAGTAAGGAAGGTCAAGGAAGCAGAAAGAAGTAGAAAGTTGGAAAAAAGTCAAGAAGGACTGGAGGCAGATAAGAAGAGAAGGCACATGAGTCATTAAAGACATAAGAAATAGGAAAAGCAGGGAACTTTGCTACCCATAACTATAATTCACTTGTATGGAGGGCCTGTTGTAGTTCTAAAGACAGGCTATAGACACCAAGTCCCAACCACACCTTTCGACAGCAACCCAATCATAACCATCTCATCCACATTCATATTCTCAAGGAGATAACAATCTCATAAACGTTAATATTCTGCGAATGACAAATACCAGCAACAGCGAATGTAATGCCTATTTTATGTATGCACCAATCAAATCCAAAGTACATAACAAAATATCTTAGAAATAATTATATGCAACTATGCATACATACAAAATACATTCATACATGCATGTATGCATATATTTTGTTACACACTTTGGATTTCATTGATGATGTCATTCATATACATTATACAACGTCATGTATGTCTGTCTGTTTGTTTGCAAGTAAGACTGCAAGCATGTAGGATGTGTTGTATCTGACTACATGTAAAGCACTTTGAAGTACCAACATCACAAGCAAGGACAAAATTACATCGATATACAATTCCAAAGCTTCGCCTTTGTTGGACCTTCTGCCTCCTGGAACTGTCTTCCTCTTGACCTGAGGCTAAAACTCCTCTCTGTCTGTCTCACTGTCTCTGCATTTCCTGGCATTTGCAGACTACCGTAGTTGCTCTTAGCAGTGCCTCCATCTGGGTCGGGAGAGCGTCTGTTGAGGTTACTTATATTTATTGGGTGCTTTATATTAATAAATTGAAGCTTACAATCACGAAGCTTACAAAATGAATCTACTCTGACATATATCTATGTATGTTTGCATTAGAACTATACCAAATATCAGTTTTTGCTATTCGACCGAAGAAGAATAATTATTAATTGGTCACACTTCTCAATTAATACAAATATGAACAGTGGCTGATGACTGAGATGGCAAGAGTAAAATAAGACACAAGCACGATTACAGGAATTTGAAAATTTTCTATATATTCTGACTATATTTGCATAGTATTAAGCTTCACACATCTTAAATTATCAATTTCTCTACATAACATTACAAAAGAAAGCCGTAGCCAGGATTTTGTTTCTGGGGTATTTAACTTGTCCTTTGAGGAGACAACAAGTATATTAACCAAGTCAATTAGCTCATCACACTATACGAGGTTCATGACAGGCTCCAGCAAAGGCACTGTAGAACTGCATCATCTAAATTACTTGTGAATAGCCTACTCTTACACATTGTGTTAGGAAAAGACTAGGATCATAGGGTGGGTCTATTCTCTAATAAGCAATCATGACTTTTTGCATTATTCACTTGGAGTGTGGGTTAAACACCAAAACATCTCCTAAATACGGTCTTGAGTTTTCCTAACACTAAAAAGATAGTTCAGATCACAAAGGAAGCTAACCAATAGAACACAGTGAAACATTTTTTCTATAGGACATTTTTTTAAATAAAGAAATTTACATTGCGCTTTCAATAACTACCGGTACTTGGCCACTATTCTGTCCGAATTTGAATATTTGATACAGCGCCAAGTTTGCATGTATGATTGTGTGTATTAAAATGCAAACATGTGCATAGACTTACGGAAATCCTTCTCTTTGACCTGCTTCTTGATCTTCTTCTCTGGATCCAGCCAGTGCTGTAATGAAAAGACAGAATCCGTTGACTTCTAGTTATAGAGGAACCTCCCTATACAATAAACTTCATCACAACACAAACTCCCTCTAACTATTATGTACATTGCACGATGTGTAACTGTGTAGCTCATGTTTGAAAAGGCTCTATAAGGTATACAAACAAATATACACACATACAATACATACAACATACAAAATTACCTATGTACAATTATACATACCCATGTACTTTAAAGTTTGATAATGTTCAGTTTCAATTTTGTGTTTAAAAATCTCAAGTTCCCTAGGAATATAGCAAATGGGTTTAAATAAACTGGAAAAAAGGAAGGACTTGGTGAAATGTCATAGGGTATAGGATGTCCTTCCAGCAAAACAATCAGCAGAATCAGGTACATAGTAAATTCCGAATATCAGATTGCACACAGCAGACGCCAAGGATTATAGAGAGCTCACTATATCAGCCTAAACTACTATCTTCCTTCAATTCCAAAACTTGAGACTACAAGCACAGGTCCTATGACTATGACAGATGTCAAACATCTAGTGAGGGTGTTAAGATGCAGGGTGGGGTGAATGATGACTGGCCACCCATCTTCATGCAAAGGCTGTGAGGCTTCAGGTTGAAATGCTCCCAGACTGAAGCCTCAACAGGACCAATGTTAAAAGTTTTGAAAAGACAGTAATACAGATTTTTTCAGCCAGTAGCAATATCCATTAAGCACAGAAACCATGAACCATTTAAATGAAAAAAGTGCAGAAATTCACAAATGATTACTTGCAGAAGGCACTGCTAATTAAATACAGTATCCATGTACTCTCGAGATTACAAAACCAAGATAAAAAAAAGTCTTGTTGCTCTAACCAAAATAAGTTGCTTCAGGTAAATAGCAAAGAAACTGATTTTCACTTTAAAACAGTCTTTCTGCTTTAAAATACACGAAAACCTGTAATTTGTTCTAAACGCTCTATATTAAGTTCAAACATATCTATAGACAACTGCCTCTTAAGTTGAAGAATTAAGTCTCTTGTTAAGACTGAGCCATACGTGGGCATGGTGTAGTCGAAGTCTCGCAGCTGGAGCATCACGGGTTCGATTCACACACCCAAGTCACTGTGCAAGGACCATGAGCAAGTCCATCACTCACAATTGTTTGAGGCGCTTCGGCATGTTAACTCCGACACACGTTCGCAATCCGGGCTGTTGTTGGGACTGCTTCTGAGTAGTAGTGGGCTTGAAGAGGTGGTACAGAAATATATGGCTAAATTTTAGAAATATGACTGTTAACTTGGTCCTTAGTCCAAAATATTTTTGGACCTCTATCCAAGATGTTTGGTAACCTTGCACTAGATTACCAAACACCAATACAAACTCTATGCTGTGAAAATATTTAACCAAGGAGCATGCTAACAACAACAGAAGTCAAGATTTAGTCTAAAAAGAAATGATTAAATATAAGAAAGAAATACCACACTAACTGCCATCTGAGGACCATGGAAAGGCATTTGTACCACATGATTGGTCAAAGCAAAGTAAACAGAAGAGCTCTACAGACTCCAACCCAGCCAGGTGAAAAGCAAAGGTCAATAAACGTGATTATAAACATACAATTATCCGAATGGCCAATATCTATTACGGATATGAGCCAAAACTATGACAATCTTCACACTTGCCAATTTATACACATATCACATACACTATCAATGTACTAGATATGTACATTGTACATGATACATGTGTATTTAGTATATTAATTAATCAGATATATTAAAAATACTATGACATATTAAATACAATATAATACAGAGTAGGTTATAAAAATGACACGTAATGTTAGAATTCATTAAGAATTAATAAAATTTACTTTGAAACTCTTAACAAAACATTTATCTGCTAGGTAATGTTCACAAGTCTCACTGATATTAGAGATCAGGGACATAGCCAGAAACAGATTTCGGAGGTCTGCCAAAATTTACTGATGACCTTCTTTAGTCATTCACCACATTTTTAGATTTTCCCATTTTCTTCTATTGAATTTGTCATTTTCTTCTATTGAATTTTTCTCATATTTCTTTGACAACTCTAATTTTGCATATAAAAAATAATAATTTCAGAATATTTTCGGGATTGGGAAGGGTGTTTTAAATTACAAATACATGACAACTAATAATTTCAGGGGATTTTAACCCATAAACCTCCCCTAAATACACCCCTGTTGGAGAGGCATAATAACTACCATAATTATTTAGAAAGACAGTTGTTTACAAGAGTGTCTTCAAGACTTCACACATTTCAACACAGATAGTAGTAGCAGGGCCTAGGACAGGGGGGGGCACTGAGGCCGTTTGGCCTCATGTCTCATTTGGTAGAGGACCTCGAAATAACAGAGTTATTTACTGAAATTGGAAATTACAAAATTAAGGAGATATTCATTGAAATGTGTAGCGCTGTGTAAATTGATGAAATAATTGAAAAGAGTAATGAAGCGGCTTTGATTAGCAGAAACCTTCACCATCAATCACTAATGCACTTCGCAAGAGAAAGCTGAAGACTTTGATCGAAACATTTTCAATAAGAATCTATTATTACTTTCTGAAAGTCCTTCAACAAGATTCTCAGCTATTGCAAACATCTTGGAGAATTTTGAATTTTTATGGCAATTCAATTCTATGAGAGATGATCACTCAATTGAAAGAGGCAGCTACGAGATATAGGCCAACTTTAAGAACGTTTAAGCCGCTTAGAAGACCAGGCCTATCACCTGAGCTTGTCGAGATAAATAAGTCTTCGCAAAGAAATATGAGCATTTTCCTGACAATACCTATATCTGCTGCAGATGTTGAGAGATCATTCAGTAACCAGAAATGAACAAAGAACTAGCCCCGTTCCACGATGGGTCAGCAGCGTCTTAATGGATAGGCTATATGTTATGCATTAATTCTGCAATTACTAGAACTTTAACTTATCAAAGCATTATCGATAAATTCATGGCTTTGAAGATGCGAAGGATGATTTGAACCTCTTTCTATTGAAAAAGGTTCATTAGTGTATTATTAATGCATTAATTTCTGTAGCTCATTAGCAACTGGCTATGAAATCTAAGCTAGAATATTTTATGAACTAGTTACTGATAAGTTCTTCCATATGAAGACCATGAAATATATATAATTGTGAATGTAATGGAGCCATTTTAAAGAGCCTTCTAAGAAGCTTTCAAGCAAGCCCATATAGTGGATGGCCACCTCTGCCCTCTGATGAGTCACAGGGGGCTGGGGCTGGCTACAGAACTTAGGCTTCCACTGAAGATCCAGCAATGCATGTGGTGAACATACAACATGGTGCTTTGGCAACCAAGTGATGCACTGTACCTCTCTGTCTCATGCTCAGTCCTCTCTTCACCAGCCTGCATTCCTTTGGCTCTCTCTCTCTCGCAGTCATCTCTCTATCTGTGCATTTGTTTATCTCTTTTAAGACCAAGACAGACAGGAACATCACCCAACACAACTCAGGCAAACATAAGGCAACTCATGCATTATGGGTAAAACATGGCTGGTTTCCTTCTCCAACTTTCTGACTCAATTATGGTGTCATATAGTGCAAATATTGCTTATTTAAGAAGGGGGCCATTAAGTGCAAAGATGTCTAATTTATATGGGGTCAGGGTGAAACTGTGTTAAGGCCGGTGTGCAGCAGAAGTGAAAGCAGACGGTCAAAGTCAACCATCCACTAGAGGGTTTAGAATACGAGTCCATCCGAGCTCAGTCAGTCAGTCAGTCAAAGAATCTCTCACTCAGTCTTTCTATGGTCTAATGTGAGGTGTGTGTCATTTGTCAGCCATCTCTGTGTTTCTACTGTTATCCTTCTGCCTGTATGCGAATGCCTTTCGCCAGTGCTGACTGCTGAGTCTAACACGTAGGTAGGTCGTAGGGTGTCATATAGTATTAAACTTTACAAGCCAGCCCCTGCTGTAATGCATCTTTCAACTCCAGAATCATGCCGTGTACGCCTGTTATAAGGGCAAAGCCCCTACACCTGGGATCCATGATCAGGCTTATACCGATTAACAATGGTCTGACTACCTCTTCTGGTTCTCTCTGCTCCTTTATTTTGTGTTTATTTCCCTGTCTCTGCGAAAGTATTCTTTCCCTGTCACTCTTGGTATTCTCTCCCTTCCTTTCTCCCTGTCCTGTACCTATAAAGACACATAAGACTGCACAAATGACCTAGACGGACAAGAACACAGACAGGCTGCCACTCTCTCAGTCTGCAGTTCTTGCAGATACAATCCATTCTTCTTTCCATCTCACCACATTTGCAGACTAACAACATGGGGTGTCCTTAACTGTCCCATTAAGATGGTTCATCTAATCTAAGAATGATATTCAGAAGTCCAGCTCATATTCCTCCCCACTGTATGTTGGTCAAGAGATAAATTGCAACATGGGTTACTACATGGTCTTACACTCCTAGGGTCGGTGAGTTTAGCCCTATGCCAGGATTAACTGCCGGCTGGT
>JAQFXW010004642.1:0-10920 GCA_034693945.1 Dendrobaena attemsi
TAAATTTAAATTACAGAGCGTTAGCGTGGACAGACAAACATCGCATCATCGATCGAAAGATCCGGAATTATTGTTTAAAATACTTGGGTTAAATAATTTGAACTGAATATATCCCATAAACTCAAAGAACTAATCAGCAATTTTAAAGTGCAGTAGGAAGTTGGAAAGTGATAAATGAAAGCAATAGGAGACAAATAATCCAAATGCCAGAAAGACAGCTGGATTATCCATCCCATCAACCTATAATACAGGCATAAAAGAAAGAAAGGGGAGAAACCCAAGTCTTGATTAACTGAAATAGGCCTACACATCAGCATTAAGCAGTATTGAAATATGCAGATTGCAGAACATGTATGAGAGGGTGATGTATGGATTAAGAAGGGGTTGATGGCATTATTTTCCTTTAAACCCTTGACAAATGAGACAGATCTGAGCCAAAGTCTATGCTAGAAGGACAGCATTAAATAGTGCAATTAAATGCACCAGAGAGCAGTTTATACAGGAAGCCTATCTGCTGGCTTTCCTTTGACATGTCTATGGACAGACCGGGCAGCACTGACCCTGCACCTTGACAGGGTGAGGACAAGAAGGCACTTGACACGTTTCCTCCGTACATTCCAGCTGGTTCTTCTGCTCACAGAAAAAATCAAACATAAGAAGTTAATGTCTGTGCCTAACAAACTAGCAAGTGTTTCAGGAGCAGAGGCAATCGTTTCAAATGTATCTGGCAAATAGTTGAATAACATGACGCAACAAGGGTCTAAAGTGGTTCAGAAGACATGTTAGCTGTGTCAGAACCACTGCAAATAATGCTGATTTTCTTCTTAGTTAATAGGGAATGCATAGGTCTGACTTGAATTCACGACCAACTTTGTTTCGAGCATAAATAGTGCATACGTTTTTGTTGTTGTTGTATATAAAAGTAACCTAACTTGCTCTACTGCAGTATGTGACCTTAATAAGGGAGATTTTTCTTTCTTGCAGGTCTGCTATCTTCGTCATGCTTAACTGTTAATAGCCTCTCAGATGCATCATTCATGATTTGGGATCAATGAAATAGCAACGATTGTTTATGATGATAAAGTATGGAAAGGAAGATTAAGGGGCTCAGTTAGTGGCTCTTGAATACAATGTTCTTACCGAAAGAAAAAAGCAGGCTCACCAAAACTGAGACAAAGTAAAGTAAAAAAATAAGACATAAAGTATGGAAA
This sequence comes from Dendrobaena attemsi, assembly GCA_034693945.1. NCBI lineage: Eukaryota > Metazoa > Annelida > Clitellata > Crassiclitellata > Lumbricidae > Dendrobaena > Dendrobaena attemsi. The sequence continues at coordinate 1,212 of JAQFXW010004642.1, forward strand.
GGAAGATTAAAGGGCTTACTTAGTTAGAGGCTATTAAAGACAATGTTTTTACTGAAAAATAAAAGGTAGGGTACTACAAGTCAATAGTTTAACTTGGTTACTGCAGTAAGTGACCTTATTTGAGAGATGCTACTACAAGGCAATATCTTTCTTACCGTCATGTACGGTAAAATAGACTGAATGAATTATTGATGCATTGGACTCGCTATAAAATTAGACCACACGCTGTGTACTGTGTATTGTATAACCTGAAATGCATGTATTTATTAAAGTTGCACTTACCTGGTGCATTGATTAATTGTTGCAGCATACAACATTGCATAATACTGCCTGTGACCAACAATGCTCAACATATGTTTTTTCTAATCTAGCCGGATGGCTTATTTCTGTAAAACTACATCAAAGATAGAATACCTTGCATTCGCAGAGGCGGCAATCGCTCTCTTGCCACTTCTCACCATGTTGTTTGGCATGTCCTTTGTCATCAAAGCAAGCTGGTGGCTTTGGCTTAGTGGTGCTTGTTCGTCTCTTTCCAACCGACTTCTCAAGGTTACCAATCTGAAACAGACAGCAGCCACTGAAAACCGAACAAGGCTTTCTATACAGCACCAACATACCAAATTGTAATCGTAATCTAAAAACTTCTAAAGCACCACTCAAAGGCCAAGCACAGAGCACCAACCAATTCCCAAGTGCTGCGTCGAATCAGAAGGGTTGTCCAGAGGCAAGAGGCTCAGTTAGTGGCTCTTGAAGACAACATTCTTATCGTAAGATAAAAAGTGGGCTCACCAAAACTGAGACAAAGTAAAGTGATAAAAATTGAAGTATGGAAAGGAAGATTAAAAGGCACAGTTAGAAGCTCTTGAAGACATACCAAAACTAACCCAACATGGCTAGTACGGCCTATGCTGTACAAGAAGCGCTATATAAATCAATCAATAACATATCTTTGATTTTCTCTATCTAATTTAAACCTCACTCCTCTCACCTATAGATCGTGGATTTATTTTCTCAATTCTGGACCTCGTCTTACCTTAAGTTAAGACTTTACCAATTCTAAGACCTTGCCTTACATTTCATGAATTTACTTACTTACCTATCTAATTGTACTTATATGGTGTTATGTGATTGCTGATGAAAACCTGCTTACCTTTCCAGTTAGCTTACGCACAGTCTCTTGCAGTTCCTTCATCATATCTTCCATTCCTTCGATTCTCTGGTCAACCACATCCATCATCTTTTGTGACATATGTGTCATCTGATCTACCATATCCTTTGGCACAACACTATTCTCAGCCTCTGCTGTCTGGTCACTATCATTAAGCGTCTCCTCTCTGATATCTCTGTAGGTTGCATCTGGTTGACCACGGTACGAGGCATCTGTGGAACGACGACTGCGGAAGTGATGGGTAATAGAACGGAAGTCGCCAGACCGTGAACAATCTGAAAATAACAAAAAAAGAGGTGCATGGGTAACTGCATAAATTTAAGACGGTGAGTTTTATTTTACTTCCTCACAAGATTTGAACAAAAGTTTTACAGCCCAAAAACATTTGTTCACAGTTCTGAACTATTTCCTGGTCCAAGTCTTTGGGCATTCACTTAAATTCATTCACGAATAGTATTGACTACCATACAGCCCAATCAGTTAAATTAGAATTGGGGATTGATGATCTTGAGCCTTTGGCCATGGCCTTGGACCAGCTGGTCTTATTTTGAACCAGATTGTCTTGGTCTCGGTCTTGGATCACTTGGTCTTGGACGACTTGGCTGATCTTGGACTTGAATTTTTGGTCTTTTGCACAATTCGGTCTTGAACTTTAGGTCTTTTGCTCAATGATGACACTGTGTACCAAACTCAGAATTAACATTGCAATCATGTCTCATAATGATGTTTTCGTGTACTGGTCTAAATATAATTATGTATACATACATTTATAATTATTATATCATAGTATAGTTAATGCTGTAAGACATCAAATCTTTAACAACCATGTGCACCAAATTTAATTATGCAGAGTTCAGCTAATTAATACCCCGAGAACGTTTCTGACAGCAGTAAGCCGACTATCAGTCAATTAAACAACAGTAATTCTGATTACAATTACCCTGACAACAGTGGGCCCAAACTTTGAAGTCAATGTGTAGAATATTATCTGAGTCACAGCGTAGATATCCAGACGGATAGGAAACTAGCTGGAAGATATCCTTTTGAACTTGTTGGATGTTGTCTGAACTGTCACAGATGACTCGACCAAGTGACGCATGACGCAGCTCTGTCAGCTGAGCAGGGGAGAAGACACCTGGGTTCTCGTACCAGAACCTACAAAGGCAAAACACAAGAAGCTCTTGATGTACCTGCATTTATCAACTGACTCATCCATTCATCCAATCCTACTATACAATGCTTCATTTTTATGAAAAAGTAGAAAGGTGTGTCCCAAGACAATGAAAACAGGACGGTCGCATCATCATTAATTATTATTATCCAAGGTAGCAATAATATATCACGATAACTATAGAGAATTCTAGAGATCAAGAAATTATATTCTTGATCAGGTAAAACTCTTCAAGATATTCATTACTATTTTCACTGTTGTCATCTGTCAACATCAAATCAGATTGACATATTTTGATAAATTGGACACTATGTCAGATTAGAACAGACTGGAAATCAGCTAAAATATGAGAAGCAATGGCATTTCCATGTTCGAACTGCCATGTCTACCTGTCTCCATCTCTGAGTCGCTTGAACTGATCTGCTATGATACAGATAAACGTGGGACCGATTCTCCCTCCATCAACAATGTCTTCCGCTACTCCACCAACAAACAGCTCAACGTTGTCTAAAAGAAAGTGTAACCGAAATGCTTATTGTGTAAGGCCATCATTATAAGCATTTTGTGTTAACTACGAAAATTCCATACGCAACTGGCTGTGAACAAATGAATCTGAAGATCAATATTTCAAATTCTTACACTGAAATAGTTCAACTACTTTTCTATATAAACATTCTGTGTAGTCAGACAAGAATAATAAAAAAAAATTATTATTAAATATAATTCTTGCTATATTTGCTTACATATATATTTCCTCCATTGACTCGTTCTGCGATCTTAACTGGCAGTACTACTGTTTCTGCCCGCCGTCTTAAAACTTATCTTTTCTCACGGGTCCAACGCACTGGGAGCGCCTCTGATTAGGTTGTACTGAAAGAGGCGCTTTATAAATCTATGAATAGAATAGAATAGAATATTAAATCAATACGCAGTTTATGTACTTTGACCCTTACGTTGTAAAATATTCACACTGGATCCTCAATATAACGCTGCCATTATCTATGTACCTCATAATAGCGAGCGCCCTGCTATACTGAAATGGTATATTTCAACAAACTTCCACAGAATAATAAATAAAAAAACGGAAACGGATTAAGCGAAGAAATACTTGGATGGCCGTAGACTTCCTGCAGTCGTCTTCGCACGTCAGCATTTCGTATTTCCGTCTTGAAGTCATCGAAGGTGGCAGCCGGTCGTAGTCCGCAGTGTCTGCGATATTCATTGTAGCTCTGGATGCCATGGTCTCGGCCCCTCTGTAGGTTTAAGGCAGCCAAGTCTTGAGCTACCTCGTGAGCAAGGGTGAACAATCGTTCTGTCAGCTCGGAATTGAGCAATTCTCCAGGGCGAGGGCGCTTGGCAGCGACACCAAAGAGACCACGAAGCAATGGATCGATTCCGCCTTCTTCAACGATGCGGAAGGGAGCGAAGAACGCCTTGTGGAGCGGGAGGTTGCCCTCGGCAATCGGCCGGAATGATTCATTGAGACGTGACAGTACTGGGTTGATGAGTGTGTGGCCAAAGCGAAAGGCAGCTGTGGCGAATTCGTTGGAGACGCGCGTGTCAACGGTTGGATCATAGCCTACCATTCAAATAAATTCCACATCATTGTCTTCTGGCATCCATCCATCCAACCATCCATCCATCCATCCATCCTTCCTTTCGTCAACTAATCATCAATTCATTCATCCACCAACCTGACAATCCATGAATCATACAATACATTAATTGCTCCACCAACCAATCTACATTCCCCATTTCATGAATTCACTCAGCCAACCACACATCAGAGTAACTTGATAGAAAGTGAACACTATCCAAACTGAGCTGCAGGGACATAGACAGACCTTTATAGGTGCCAAGCAGCTGCATTCCGAATGGTCCAAAGATCTTGGGCAGCCAGTGCTCATAGGTGATGTGCTGTATCATGGCTCCAACGACCTTGCGAGCCTCATGATAGAGGATGTCTCCGTCCCAGTGTGGATTTATATGGAGCAGTTCAGATGCGATCCGGTTATGCTCCCTGAACCAAAGCGTATGCATAGCGAGCAGACCAAGCTGTTCATTTGTTCTGTGGTCTCCGGCCTGGAAGCAAGGCACATGTGCTGTGTTTGGATCAACCTAAGTGCAATACAGAAAACAATAATTTATTGTCTCACACAAGTGTGTAGTACACCATCGTTTTTGTCATAATCATCATCATCATTACTATCCTCAGATCGATCATGATTTTCAACATCATGACTGCAAGAATTTTGAATTTTGTTCTCTCACAATTCTTAGATATCATACAGTTTTCTGTGGAAGCTTAACAGTAAATGAATTGGAAGAAAAATGTGTAGTAATTAGAACTAATAAGTAATGCCTAGAGTTTAATTATAGGGCAGCACCAATAAGAATACGTTTACACAAATTAGCAATATAGGTAATAACTATTACAATGTCTCCAGGCTTTAACTCGAAAGAAAATGTTACCACCGCTTCAGCTATAACTAGATTTCTGGTTGGTCTCCAGCATATGAATTCTGGCTTTAATTGCTCAGCAGATATAGCTTAGAGTAGCTATATAAAAGCTTTTAGAAATAGGTTGGTGTAAGGCAGTCCCAACCTGACAATCCACGAATTCGCCTCGATTTGGCGGAAGCAGTGGTTTTCCAGATGGCATGACAATGCCTGCACGAAGCAATCCACGATTGGATGTGAAGTCACGCAGATTCCTGGCATCATCATCCGAAAACCCATAGACCATCGATGCATCGATGTAGGATGTCAGAAGATTGAGCTGCTCTCGCTGTATGATGTCTTCAAAGAACACGGATGTTACACCACTGCCGCACATGGCGCTCGACCGTACAAACCCGATACAGCGGCGTCTACGCACCCGCGGGTCATCTTCAGTAACAGGAATTGGGAAGCAGGGCGACTGACTGTCGCAGGTTTCATTGCAGAAGCGGCCATCACCGAAGCGAGCATGGCTGACAGCAGTTGGAACGAAGTCGAGGTCATGGTCGATGAACTGACCCCACTGCATCAGCATGTGTGTGTACTGGTCATCTGGGGTTACAGTTGGGGTAGATATGACGCGGAGCGACACTGTTCGAGCGCTTGGCATTCGGTGGCCGTTGTAGAGCTTCTGTGGATTCCATGCTGAGATAAGAGATACGTATAAGACGGTGATATTAAGGTCTTGCAAACAGCTTTATTGTAGTGTAATGTAATGTTTAAATAAGCTTTTAGTAATGTAATTGTAACACTATTTGCATAATGAAATGTCAGAAAAGGCTTCTATAATGTGATCTATATTTGAATGTATGGAAAGTAATCTTTATTAGTAAACACTAGAGGACAATAGGATGCAATACTTTTGGTGAGTTACTTAAACATGCACTCATTTAGCATTGTGTGTTTTCCAACATAGGTGCTTGGAAATACATAAATACATACATAAATACAATACCTACATACAAACATACATACTTGCAATACTTAATATGTATTGCATGTATGATGTTATGTATATTTGTATGGCATTGTAGGTATATATTGTATGTATGTGTGTATTTATAATTGTACTTATAATTATCAGAGTCCACTAAGCATGTATGTTTGTATGTATTTTTGTATATATTATACAAACATGCATACATACAAACATACATACATACATACATACTTAGTGGACTCTGACGATTATAAATAGAAAATGCATAGGGATGTACAAGTCATAATGTTGGACAAGGTTAGACAGTTTACAGATGGACAATCACTAACCTATGGGTAGATTGAAGTTGTTCTCATAGCGGGGTGGTTTCAGACGAAGTAGGGTAGATAGCGATGATCCCATCATTGGATGTCGAAGATTGTTGCAAGTGCCATCGAGGGTCCGGTATTTGTGATGGAAGCACATATCTTCACACTTAGCAACACGACGGTGTTCGCGACAACCAGACATGCTGGACACCAAAGCCAACTGGGTCGGCGTCAGTAATTCCTCGTAGGATAGGTCTAAAGCAAGACGATATGCGTCGATTGATAATGGTAACAATTATAGTAATCACAATAACAATAGCAACAGCAAATAATAATTATTATACTAGGAACCATACGAAACAAAATCCAAATATAAGCAAAGCCAAAGAGTAGCTACTCGGCCTACTCCTGACTTATACTCCCAAAATTTTAGTAATTCTGAAGAGCCATAAAATAATAATAATAACATGAGTGATAATAATAGTGATAATTATAATACTAACTACTGAGTAATCACTTGACCTTGAAACAAAATAATACTGAAAAATCCTAATCCTAAGTTAGTTATCTATCTGCACCAGTAATATATTCCCGTGTAAATGAGCCTGTCTAAAAAGATGGACTAACAAGATGACTAAATTTCTCTACCAGTAGGTTATTTTACACGAGTTCTTCAATGTTTGGGGATTTATTCTTGCATAAGAACAACGGTTGTTTCTAGGCAGTCCCTTCAAAGTTATATGTAGAACGTCAATGGTCTAGACTTGTTTGCAAGTTTTGCACACTCAATAGGGATCTTTGTTATTGGAAAATGAGCTATAAGAAGTGCATATGAATAGTCCATCAGCATCACAAATAATCAGCAGCTCATCAATGTCATCATTCTGCCAAAAATGAATAGCATCTCACAGTTTATTGTCACAAACACTTATAATAGACATCGAAAAACCATCAAAGGCAAAGAATTTTGTGACAGCAGTCATTTTGTTTACCTTCACCATGTTATGACTTGTGTATGGCTACCAGAAGGAAGACAAGCCTTGAAGCCTGGGAGCAAAACTTTGTTGTGCATACTAATTTATTTACTAGTTAGACATAAGTCAACATTACTCATGAAATGACATTTACATTGTTGTCACGTATGTTGGCACTGGTCACACGAGAAATACTATTTTGCAACACATTTTCATTTCAAGTAGACATTCAGAGTCAGTCAGGTATCAGTGAAGATTTTGGCAACTCCAGAATTAGTACAAAATTTTTCTTCAAATCCTGAGGTATTCACTTACCAGTGGCATAGGGAGCCGTATTGCCGCCCAGGGCGAATCCCAAATTTTCCTTCCAAAAATGTTCTGATGACCTCTTTTTAGTCATTCGCCTGAAATCTCTATTTTTCATCCGTCCCTTCTTTCGCTTACGACCAATCCTCCCTAACGACCAATCCTCCCTTTTGCCACCCCTAAAGAGATTGGCCCCTTTCCCTTACAACTTCCTCTTTTCCAATAAATAGCCTAATTTTCGCTACTTTCCTGTCTCTTCCACCCCCATTTTGCCACCCCTCCCAAAGTTCCGCCTGGGGCGACTCGCCCTCTGCCCCCCTATTGCTATGCCTCTGCACTTACCCTGGATAAAAGCTAAAACCCAGCTAATACCTAATACTAAAAACATCGTTAACAGGGTGACACACAGTTTACCATTTATCACTTAGATGATGAACCTCAATTGAAGAAGCTATGTTTCAAAGGCAAACCTTTTGGATGGCTGATGTTATAGGTGGCGCCAGCATTCACCTCTCCATACAGTCTTTCAAGGGTCTGCTCAAAGACCTCGGCCGCTCGTGAGATGCTCAGAGCACTTGACGGAGGATAGCGGAACAGGCGCTGGAGGTCCTGAGCAGTCCGAGGGCGACTCTGTAAGTCGCGAAAGTCACGCTGAGTGTTGTCAATAGCTGTGTTCACACGACGTATTGTCTCTTCGACGGTTCTGTTGATGTGCTGAGGGGTGAAGTTTACGAACCTGGTGTCTATAACAGACAGGGTAACTAAAGGTAGGCTGATTGATAATGGGAATGAGGGTAAAAAGCAGGACAGCACTCCCCATAATTATCATATATAAAAATATAATTGCATATAAAATTATAGTTATTACCTGTACAGTGTGTACATACATGCATTACTGGTACAAGGTACATGCACGAAATTGCACATTCCATATAGCAAATATGCATCTGTACATACCCAGTACACATATTATTCAAACATATGCACTAATACATATGCTGTGATTGATAGATGTCTTGTATGCATTAATTTCGCATGCATTTGAACAATGAACATTTGTACAGTGATTCTAAGAGCACACAGAAACCTACATCTCCAGCAAACGCTATGACCATTATTGGTCCATGTTACCTAGCTGCACTTATTCTGCACTTGTCTAGTAATCAGCTGATCAGCTCACCGACAACTTCAAGGAAAGCCTCGGCCTGCGCTGATCCAGCAAAGTTTTCGGCAATGCACTCGTAGTCACCGACGTCATTCCGGTTGATGTCCTGGATGACGAGCGATCCGTCAGGCGTGACCTGGTGCTTGTGACTGGTTGTCAGAGGGATGGGGATGCTGTCCCGCTGCCATCTGACTGTCGGTCTCGGATTCCCGGTCACCTGGCAGTCGAACTGGACACGAGAACCAACTGGCGCCTGGACACGGTCAGGCGCACGAATGATCAGTGGAGAGACTGCACAACAAGCACAACACAATCGAACAATCGTAAATAAATATAATCTGCTTATCATAGCAAATGACAAACCGCATTGCATTACATACATCTAAAAATAAAGAACGTTTCTATCTTAGTCTATAGTGAACTCTAGGTATAAAACAATTGTGATGCGATCTGACACTTTCAGGCATATATTAAAAAAAATCAAAAATGACATTTTCATGCCACGTTACAGAGTAGACGTTTCCCTTTAAAATGAGCCCTTGTTTGATTCAATGCTGTGATATTTGACGGAATTACGAATATTTTAGTCTTATAAAACTTCCGAAATCACGACATAGCAGTTTTGAGAAAACACAATGTAAAGAAGGGTCACAAAAATAGTCGTGATTAAGCTGTACCAGTCGACTCTAAATGTCACCTGAAGGGTCGTCCAGCTTACCTGTATTGTTTATAATGTCTACTATATATTGTGCAAGCTTCATTATGTTGAAATAGCGACACAAATAATAATTGGAATTCATAATCTTGTAAGTAAATAACGATGGAATTTGATCGACATGAGACTCTGTTTGCGCAATCCAGCCAATGAGGCACCGCCGTTATGGTCACGTGATCGGATTAGTTCTGTCTTTGCCGAAATTGCTTCCAAAGTTCTTGAACTTGCACTAATTAATGTTTGTTTATGTGACTAGCATTGTATTGCATTATCTCAAAATGTTCGAAATGAATAGAAAGGTCAGGCAGTGGCGTAGCTAGGGTCTTTTGCGCCCGGGGATAATCCCGAAATTTGCACCCCCATCCTCCAAAAGAATTTGTGCCCCTTTTCTCGGCAAATTCGCAAAAAAATTTGATCACAAGGTCAGGCTATCGGATGAGATCAAGTTCAACAGGAGTGAGAC